>JAVALU010001130.1:0-68216 GCA_030770095.1 Gila robusta | reverse complement strand
ATTTCAGATACATGTATTTAAAATACGTATGTAAAATACAAAATACTATTTTGTATATTTAAAGCCTTTGGAAAAAATCCAATGTAATTAGTATTTAAATACATTTAAGTATTTTCAAAATACTTTTTGCCAGTAAACCTCTTTATCAGGGTACTGGTTTCGTGCATCAACTAGTTCAGACACGCCAACATTCATGCATGTGAGCTGCAGTACAACTCAACATTGGATCAGCCACTTTTCTGGAATAAGGTGAGGATGTCATGATCAATTCTACTTGTTGAGTAAAGTTAAAATAGTGCATTATTCAGATTTGCCTTCAGTTAACATGAAAGAATAAAAGAGCACAGACAAGTGGGAAAATAGCGTTAGCCAATCAGTCTTTATCGGCTGCTGATTCTTATCAACTAGCTTATCAAATGTGTTTAAAGCATTACTGCATGTTAGGGCTGGGTGATATGACACTACATATCATAGCGATGATATAAAGTGTGAATCGATGGAGCTTTTTCTAAATCATTTACATAGATAGGCCTACTTGTGGGGAAAGCAAATGTATCCGTGCAGCTTTTAGTGGGCAGGAATTACTGGAACGTTGGAGTGGAAAGAGAAGCACTGATGAATGATACACCACAAAAATCTTCAGCTTTTAGTTTTATTGTTCATAAAAAACATTTTTTTGGGGGGGTAAATAGTGTCAAATTAATCTAAATGAACTCTAATTTTAAATTTTAGATAAACTTTCTAATTTTAATAAACTTATATAAAAAAATAAACTTTACATAAAATAAATATAAAATCACTATACTTTAAAAGCATTGGACTACCTGCAAAAAAAAAAGAAAAAGAAAAAAGCCTCAAGAGAGTTTAAAATTCAGTTTTTGCTGTGGTATCAAAACTGATATTGAGAATTGTGAAACCATGATATATTTTGTTACTGTGAAGTAAATATCGCCCATCCATATTCTTTGCTAGATAGCAGAAAAGGTTCTCACAGTTTTACATACAGTATTCATTTTTTAATAGTGTTTAATGGTGTTAGAAATAAATATATAAATGGTTGCTATTTTGCACAAGTTTATTTGTAATTGCCAGCAAGAAAGACAGAAAGAAAGAAAGAAAGAAAGAAAGAAAGAAAGAAAGAAAGAAAGAAAGAAAGAAAGAAAGAAAGAAAGAAAGAGAGGGCAGAGATAAGGTTAGGAATTAGAAGTCAGTAGGCATATGTAGTTTCTTCATTCACTGTGATCGTATGCACTGGATGGCCAATTTCACATGTATTTTGTGTATTTTCAAAATACAAAATACTGTATTTGTATTTAAATTATTTTTTTCGCACAGTATTTTGTATTTGTATTTAAATACATTTTTAGACACAATATTTTGTATTTTTATATTTATGCCCATCTCTGGTTACCACAGACCAACTTTATTTGACTATTAGTTATCAGTTGCTAAATATAAAGTTGATTTCCCCAGGTAGAATTAAATCTGTGCATGCACATAAAATCAATAAGCATTTAAAAATCTATAAACAGAAATGAGTTTGTAGTCCACAGACCCTGAGCACTTTCGGAGGGTCCTTGCTCTCTGACACAGGGTTTGCAGTGCTGGGACTCGCTGTGTGTACATGCTCTCCTAAAGGAAACACAAATACATGACAGATCACTACATAGTGCACACTATATACTGTGCTGATTTTTTGATAGCGACTTGTTTTCAGCAGTTTAAATCTAACCGTAATCTCCATCCATGACAAAGAAAAAAAACAATTAACAATAAAATAAGCACTTAAATTAAAAGCAAAAGGAACCAATCTTTATTCAAGTCATTTCATTCAAACGTTATATTTTAGTGAGGTTTAAAATCACGGAGGATTTCCAGAGCAGTGAAGGCTCAGACAGGTATGAAGCGGAATATTAAATTCTCCTGAAGTGAATTAATGCAAAGGGGAAAGTCCATGCACACAAGTGTTTCAGCAGCTGTGGAAATGATACTCTTGTGTCATTTTTCCATGCCTTTACTCCGAATTGCATGCAAAAGTATCAAGTGCATCTTTGCTTTTTTAACTCCGTGTCCTGCAGCTGCTTCTGTGGCCTTCAGTAAATCTCTGAAAACTTTGATTTTATAACGTGCTCCTGTATTTCCTCAAAAACGTCCTACCAAGTCTGATCCTTCCACAAATGTTAAGGCAGCTCTCTAGATAGAGTCTATAACTTTGGCTTTAATGAAGAAACACCATGTTCGTATTTTTCAGACATTTTAATATTACAGACGTTGAAAGAAAAGAAGCCTTTGATGTCAATAACACATTATGAAATATTATTTCTGTTCTCTTTTCAGAAGCCTACTTATTTATTTCTGTCTTCATTTCGTACGATTACATGGTTACCTGTCAAAGCAGACCAGCAACCCATTTTTGTTGATAACCACCCTCATATAACTATAACTCACTATTTATAAAATCAGCTCCTGAATTATAATGGTAAAAGAATAGACTCACCATTGATCTTCGCACAGTTTGATGGAGGGAGTGTTTTCTGTAGAGAGAGAACAAACAATGATGACAATGACAAACAGGAATCTTGTTAAATCTTAAGGTAAACAATTTAATGTTGTGACAAACATATTTATTACTGGTCAAAAGTATGGAATAATTAAGATTTTTAAAAGTTTTTGAAAGAAGTCTCTTCTGCTCACCAAGGCTGCATTTATTTGATAAAAAAATCTATAATTTTGTGAAATAATTTTGCAATTTAAAAGAACTCTTTTCTATTTGAATACATTGTAAAATGTAATTTATTCCTGTGATCAAAGCTGAATTTTCAGCATCATTACTCCAGTCTTCAGTGTCACATGATCCTTCAGAAATCATTCTAATATGATGATTTGATGCTCAATTATATTATTGGTGATCAAATATTAATAATTCCTTATTATTATCAAAGTTGAAAACAGTTTTTGATACATACGTAATGCATTTTTTCCAGGATTCTTTTATGATTAGAAAGTTAAATTAATAGCTATTCTTTGAAACGCATTATAAATGTTGCTACTGTCTCTTTTGATCAATGTAACATGCTTGTGGAATAAAGGTATTATTATTATTATTATTTTAAATCTTACTTACCCCAAACTTTTGAATTATTGTGTATCACAGTTTCCTCAAAAATATAAAACAGCACATTTTGAACATTGATAATAATCAGAAATATTTCTTAAGCATCAAATCAGCATATTAGACTGATTTCTGAAGGATCATGTGACACTGAAGACTGGAGTAATGATGCTGAAAATTCAGATTGATTTCAGGAATAAATTACATTTATAATATACTGTAATATATATACAATTTAAAACAGTTATTTTAAATTGTAATAATATTTTTAAATAACAGTAAATTCAGTCTGAAAGAAGTTTGTCTTTATTGGTATATTTAAATGCTAGTTTTCGAAGGAAATGAGAGCACGTATCGTACCAGTGTCTGTCCATCACCAGCAGGAGGAGAAATCTCCTTATGATCCACGCTGGCAACACTGTCCTCGCTTTCGGACTGCTTTGCCTGAATCAAAGTGACAATCACTCCACATCAGCACACTTTAAAAATCATCCAACAGTGTATACATGAAACATGACAGTGTGTTTGTAACACCTTTTTTTACAACACATTTTCTCAGTATTTACAGTGCACCTACTCTCTTCTGATTCTTCATTGTAAAGTGCCCTTGATCATTGGAAATGTGGTATATGAGTTATTATTATTATTATTATTAATAATTCTATTCTATGATTCTATGAAAGAAGCATTGTTTATCTCTGTGGTTGAATCATTCCCATCATGCAGTTTATTTTCAAGATACCGTTATTTATAATGACAACTCTCAGAATAGGTTAGCATTGGTAATGGATATGATAATGATAATGTATGGGCTATATGCTACGCTGCTGCTGCAGAGCAAGTACTTAGACTTGCTACTGCCAATAGATTTACTGTAAGACATACAAGCGCATGCATTAATGAACAGTAGCAGATGTAGGCAGGTGGAGCTTGTGTGTTTCTGAAAGCGCACTGCAAGATCTGCTCACAGCATACACTGACTGAAACAAACTATATAACTATAAATATTGATTAGTAAGTTCATTAGCTGCAGATGCAACAGAGACATCAGCTTGTAGTGATAGAAGGACCTGTCAGTCTGCGCAGATATATATTACAAAAAAAAAATTATCTAAATAATACAACTACTGATTTTCTTGGACAATGATATTGTTCACAATTAAGAGAGCATGATATTTAACTGTGCATATGCAAAAGTATTTCAGGAATGGTATTAATTTTTCCTTTCTCTAATTGAAACGACAGTTACAGACTTTAGTAAGCCTACAGATACCCATTCAATTCAAGGCGGTCAAAAACAAAAACATGCTTTTAATTTACACTGATTGCATGAGTTACAGAGAGATCTGACTGCACTAACTCCAATGTAAAGCATATATCATCTTTATATGTTTCAGCAAACCATCAGCTAAGAGGTTCTTTGTTTGTGTACATACTGTGTACTGTACATACAGTAATCATACTCACAGAGCGTGGCACAGTAACAGGAGCCTGTTTGTGGACCGCTAACTGATATTTCGCCATCCGGTCCCTGACAGAGGCGCTGCGCTTCAGACTGGGCGTATCTATGACAGAATATATGTTTTTAACTTTTCTTTTCAAAACAACCTTTGTTTGACTGTGTGTGTTCCTTGGTATTTACCTTTGTTAGCCATTTGTGTGTCCATGTCCTCTGAGGTGCTGTTCACTTCTGTTCGCTCCTGAAGAATCAAGTACAAGGTACAGTATGTAAACCAGTGACAGACTGTAAGCATCTGATACAGAAATGTGTAGTGCAGACACAACAACAGCATTTACATGTAGACATAGAAGGAAACAGCACTAACTGTGCTTGTCCGCTGCTCCCTTCCTTTTCCCAGGAAATATCCACTGTTAACCCTACTCTTAAAGATAATTCACTTCCAAGTGTACACAAAAACAAAAATAAAGCCACCGCTGGCAGCACTAAATGAGTATGGCAATAAAGAGAGGTGGAAACTCCATCAATTTGAATTGGAGTGGGAAGCGTGGTTTCGGTTCACTTGCAATAATATATTATTGTGTTCAGTCCAATACAAAATGGTAGCATTTCATTTCGATAGCCCACTTTAGAGATGTTACTTTGCAACTACTACTTAATATCTGAAAAAAAAAAAAAAAAAAACTTTATTTTGATGCTCCTCGGACATTCTACATGTCAACTTATTTTATTAACTCATGAGCCATAAAGTAACAGTCTACTAATACTCTAATAAGAGTGAGTTGATATGTAGTTGTAAATTAATGAGTTGCAAAGTTACTTAGTTATTAGAATGACAGTAGACTATTGAACTATCGAAATAAAGTGTAGCCCTTTTTGTAAAAGTTATTTTTCTATATCAAGAAATGTAAGATTTATTTAATATTTGTAAGTAATATTTGTAAGTAAATACAAATTATGTGTGGCAAATAGTTTTAAATGAAGTGTGAATTATTTATGAGTTTTTATATTGAACAACTAATTTATGCTTATATTTGTTTTTGAAATGTAAATTATTAATATATTTCACAAAATGCTCAACTTACATACCATAGAGTAACACAGCTTACCCTTACCCATTTCTCTATGTATTTATTTATTTTTGAGAAGTCATCCGTCTATGCTATAATCCCATTTCTCCTTCATACAAGACAACCTCATTAAAAAGAAAAGTGCAAAGTTTACCCCTACCATAAATGCAACAAGATGGTTATGAAGGCTACCTCAGATGTACAACACTTTTAAAAACAAAGACAAGCTCTGCAAAATGAAGACTGATTTGCTCTCTGAGCACAAGGACACTGACTGCCTTAAAGAAAACTCACATTAT
Organism: Gila robusta; assembly: GCA_030770095.1. Lineage (NCBI taxonomy): Eukaryota > Metazoa > Chordata > Actinopteri > Cypriniformes > Leuciscidae > Gila > Gila robusta. Next base: position 62,276 of record JAVALU010001130.1, on the reverse strand, counting down.
GCCTGAAATGTGAAATTCAGCAGTGGCTGCATTTAGAACATGAACATAGATGTTTTGATAAACCAGAGAGGAGAAAGGCAAGGGTACGGATGGAGAAACAAACGGTGGAAGGTTTTATAGTCCTCCAGAGAGGGTTTAAAGAGTGTGTGTGCATACCAGTCTCATGACATCATCACCACCACAGCATACAACACAGATGAAGCAAGCAGATGGGATTGCCATAGCTGAGTGTGGCAGAACATTTTTGTGTGTAATAAGGTGAAAAAGACAGTATGCATACAACAAAAACTCTCCTGCAAAAGTTTTTTTTTTTTTCCCCAGAAGCCCTCCATGCAGTAAGACTGAATTTATACTCATCCCTCAGTTTATTAAAACAAAATAAAAAACCTAGTAAGTGAGTAAGTCTGAACAATGGAGGTCTAGGGCCAGAAACAAGTATGAAAGTACAGACACAAGCGCTACCGATTGCACTGTTATTATTAATGGCGGACCATACATATGCCGAGCCACAGGAGAAGAAATCCTCGTCGCCAAAAAAAGTCTAAAATTGAACGTAAAAGGAAACGTGACCGGAGATTACAAAAAACAAGAGTCAATGTCGGGATAGCTTTTTCCAAGTGGAAAGAGCTAATGCAGGAGAAAGATTTCAAAAGAGACGCTGAAGTTGCCAGCTTTCTCCTCGACAGGTAGCGTTAAGTCAATGTTACAGTCTTAATTAAAGGGATAGTTCACCCAAAAATGAAAATTCTGTCAGTATTTACTCACCCTCATGTTGTTCAACCCCGTAAGACCTTCGTTCATCTTCAGAACACGAATTAAGATATTTTTGATTAAATCTGAGAGCTGGATCACTCCTCCATAGGCTTCTAAGGGATTGAAACTTGCCAGCCCCGAAAAGTTATTAAAGACATTGTTAAAATAGTTCAAGTGACTACAGTGGCTCAATCTTAAGTTTATCAAGCGACGAGAAGTCGTGTACTTTTTGTGCGCAAAAAACCCCCAGAAATAACGACTTTATTTCAACTATTCATTTCCTTCTCTGTGGGCCTTGAGTCAGTTCACATAGTGTAATAGTGCAGTATTTCTGTTGTTGTACGTCACACGCATCACACACATGACCAGCGTCGGCCAATAGTGAGCCTACATGTGACGTAGCTCTACGCAATCACACTACGCTAACTGACTAGAGGCCCACAGAGAAGGAAAAACAAACAAAAATAAAGACTTTATTTCAACTATTCATTTCCTTCTCTGTGGGCCTCTAGTCAGTTAACGTAGTGTGATTGCGTAGAGCTACGTCACACGTAGGCTCACTATTGGCCGACGCTGGTCATGTGTGTGATGCGTGTGATGTACAACACAGAAACACTGCACTATTACACTACGTGAACTGACTCAAGGCCCACAGAGAAGGAAATGAATAGTTGAAATAAAGTCGTTATTTTGGTGGTTTTTTGCGCACAAAAAGTATTCTCGTCGTTTGATAAACTTAAGATTGAGCCACTGTAGTCACAACTATTTTAACGATGTCTTTAATAACTTTTCGGGGAACAAGTGTCAATCCCTTAAGAAGCCTATGGAGGAGTGATCCAGCTCTCAGATTTCATCAAAAATATCATAATTCGTGTTCCGAAGATGAACGAAGGTCTTACGGGGTTGAACAACATGAGGGTGAGTAAATACTGACAGAATTATCATTTTTGGGTGAACTATCCCTTTAATTAAGTGTTATTAGAAGACATCCTGTCATAGCTTTTTGGTACATAACAGCTACCGTAGAAGCAACACGCATTTGAAAAAGTGAGGAGCTGGAGAGCACAATTCGTTTGAATGCAAAATACAATTTCACCGCTATGGGAGAAATTCCTACACAATGTCCCTTTAACACATAGAAGTCTTGTGTCTTATACTCCTAGAACTGTGTGTATTTTAACATTTATTCCAACGCATTCTCATCCTTTGGCGTCATATAGGTGACGCCATATGACATTTCGTCGAAATCTTAGGCACATGGCATCCTTTAGCGTCAATATAACACGCACTGTTATGGGTAGGTTTAGGTCTGGGGTAGGGTACGGTTATGACGCCTTGGGATCTGCGTCTCATATTCACGCTAAACGATGCCATGTGCGTTGGATTTAGACGCGCGTCACCTGTATGACGCCTTGGGTTCTGCGTCTCATATTGATGCTAAAGGATGCCATGTGCGTAAGATTTCAACGAAATGTACAAAGCGTCACATGTATGACGCCAAAGGATGAGAACGGGCTGTTTATTCTGGTGCAATGTAGATTACTATAAACATGTCTTTTCCTATGTTTTCACAAACTAAAAGACTATGTGAAATGATTGTTTGTGCTAATCGACAGGTTGTCACACAGATTCCGCTCTAAGAATGTAACTTGTATTGAAGAGTGTTTTTAATGTGTGATGGTCCAAGAGGGACTCATCTACTGCATCTCCAGCATTCTCTTGCCTTTGTGTTTTCAGCCAGCGTTCAGGAGGCAGGAAACCACTCAAACAACTGCCTCACTGTGATGGAACAATAGACACACTTGTCTCTGCTTCACACCCCTTTGGATTGGGGAATTTGAAAGAACATGACACAGCTAGCTAGGTGGAGTTTGTGACTCCGGCTCTAAGTAAGATACTTGCTTCTAGACCACATTAAAAATACAAATAAACAGCAAAATCTCACGAACGGGCAAAGAACATGATTGGGTCATTTTTCACAACAAAATTAACTTTGAGAAATGCAAACTATTACTATTTTTTTCCATTGTGACATTTTTAAATGAAAATATAACATTTTCCTGCTCAATTTTCATTTGCAAAATGCTAAAAACTTTATTATGTCTGTACATTTTCCTAACATTTTATATCAAATTAGATCTTTTCAGTTATTACCTTTTCAGTTTCTTAATCTGTTAATTTTACAATATTAACAGGATAAAGACAGGAGCCAGAATGGAGAGGCTCTTCCTTCAGCGCTAGATGAAGCCCTGTAGACACCACACCCCTTTTCAGCAAACTCTGGTTTTTCGGGCTCAAGAAGGTCGATTGGTTTTTAGCGATGTTCATTACCATTGTAACTTACATTACACGGTTAACCTGCTCCAGAGCAGGTTTTATACTGGGTTAGAGATTGCAAACCAAAACTGGACCAATCAGCTGTGAGCAAAGGACATATATGTCTGACGCAATAAAGCCACTCTCCCTATCTCTGGCTCAAATTACAGCAGTTCACAGTGAAAGAATTTTAGAGACAAAATTACCCGTCTTTTTCTGCATGCTGTTTATTATTTATTATATTATATTAATTATAATTATTTGTAATTCATATATGTTCAAAATGTATTTATTAGGATAAACCCCTTGAGATGCACCATCTCGTTTTCGAGGGGGTCCTAGAATACATCACAATATAATTATTATATGAATAGACAATTAATATTAATCTTTGCATATAAATACAATATATAGCTTTTAAATAACTATAGCTTACATTTTCTTTTGAGCTCTTTGTGAACCTAAACTATTATATGAATTCAGTTGATTCACATGCATTGATACAGTCAGATATTTTCTTCTCAAACTTTTCTGCCTTTTTTATAACAATCTCTTCTTGCAAGAAGTCAATCAAACTGATGTTTGCAGCACATGCTTCAGAGTTAATCACAAACTCTAGATCAAACCCTGACAGAACGTTTATATCTAGTGTTGTGAACCCGCTGAACCTGATCTAAACCAGGTTGGATTTGCATGGTTTTGTTAACTCTAAACCTACTGTAAACTCAGCACTTGTTCAGCTTTATGCATCATGCCACTGATGCTGTACAAGTACAGGAGTTGTAAAGAAATGCACGAATGAGCAAAGGAAGTGGGGAAGCTCTGAAAAAAGTCCTCTCTCCATTAGCAGATGGTTTCAGCAGAGTGAATCTGTCAGCAGCGAATAGGAAAAGAAGGAGACTTTTGGTAAATCTTTGTGTGATGAACATGACTGACAACACAGGTTAGAGAAAGAATGATAAAAAGCAGACCAAAAGAAAGTAGATTTGAATGAGAGAACTGAAATGAGAATATTTTCCCTGTAATCAAGGCTAGATACAAAAAAATCCCTTAAATTTAATCAAAATGTCTTGCTTATTAAAAGTGAGAGTGCTAAATTGTATTTTACTGCGCTTCCATTATCTAATAACTGCAGATATTTATGAAGACAAATGTTAGATTCGGTCACTGTTTCAGAGATCGCTAACTGAGACATTCCAAAAGATTCCAAGGAATCGAGTAGGAATGTGAGCACATGCCTGGCCTCTGGATATGACCATGGGGGATGGGCACTCAGTCAAACGAGGTAAAGCCCAGAAACATATCTCCAGTGCACTGACACATATCCATATCAAGTTATGTAGCCTACAGGTTAGCTGATGAATGACCCGTAAATTGACTGTGTTCACACTTGCAGTTTAGTCAATAAACAAAACAGCTTTTATGACGTATTTTTTTGTGACGGAACTTACTGAAAACGATGCTGTGTGTTGGACTAAATGTGCATAGGAATTTTTACCAGCCGAGAGCTTGTGAAGAGTTTAGAAAATGTGTAAAGGAGTCAAAACCCCTCCGTCACTCACACAAATGAAGATCTGCTGCAAGGAGGCGGAGTTTCTGATGACTGTACAGAACTGTAATGGGCAACATCGCGACTATGACGAGAAAAATAGGTATTCTTGAGCATTCTGTGAGCTCATCTTGTTGACATCACATCCTGTTTTGTATGCGTCTCGGTTCGCTTGTTTGGTGCGCAGGGTTCAGATGGTAGCGTTCACACTTAATAAAATGAACTGAACTAACAGAGCAATCGGACCAGAGTTCGGTTTAATTGAACCAAACCTGCCAATTGTGAACACACCCTTATCTATTTAAAACAGAAGTAAAAAGCCGCTTAAATGTCTATTCATATTCATGAGGTGGTTTAAGATGTTTGCCAAAGCACGGACAAGAGCTTCAACAGTATTATCAAAGATCCCACATTTAGAAAGAAGTTATACCAACTTATCCTGCATCTTAATAAGCAATGCAGCAATACGTTTAAATTGGGGTTTGAGTAATTATTCCTCTGGTAATGACAGTTTCCAAAAGACAGTTTCCAGGTTCTGCCAAAAGACTTTAAAATCCAGATATTTTTGAAGACAAATACATATTTTGAACATTACTGTGTACGACACCTTCAAAATTGAACATATACATTAAGTCGTCGAAGATTTAGGCCATCCCAGAGGCCATTTTCTCGATTTCACAACAGATCAGATTGAACCGGAATCACAAAGGGTTGAAAAGGACTAGTAAAGTGTAAATAGCAGCCTTCAGCATTAGATTTACTGTCATTAATTTATGTTTACTTACTGTACTACAGTACTGGGAGTGAGATTTCCCCCTCACATTACGTTAATGAGAATGGGATTTTTTCACTTTACAGTAATGTAATTTGCAGGGAAAACGTGTTTAACTGTCATTAAAGAGAATTTAAATAAATTGTCCTAAATAAGGCTTAATTTCGGATTTCTTTCTTTTGATTTTGAGGTAAAAAAAAGGACCTGGGTATTTCTTAGTAAGATTTGGCATGTAAGTGAGAAAAATGCAATTGATATAATTATGATTATGGATTATGTTGGGTTGTTTCACAACATACCAGGAAATATACAGAGATATATACAGTAATGTATTTCATCTGTGACATTCTCACCTTGCTTCTGCCCTTTTCAAACATCATTTTGAGGTTATTGAGAGGCAAGACTGGTTTCTCCAAAGGGGAAGATGGAGAAAATGGATCGGATGCAGATTCGTTTTCTTCCTTCTCTTCTACCCACTTCTTTTGTTTAGTCTCCATGTCTGCCTTTGTTTTGGCAGGTCTCTCGTGGGACGTTGGCTCCTGGGTCGGGCTGGCCTGTCGCACGGGTTTGCTGGAGGAAGCAGGTGGTTCTGGGGGAATGCTGGGTTTGCGGGACAGAGAAGGAGCCACGCTCAGCTGAAGACCAGATTTCTCCTGAGGCGTTCGTTCCCAGCGCTTCCTCAGCACACTCAGGTTTCCCGATCGCACGGACACACTGTCAACAGACTGAGAAAGAGTGAGAGAGGTTCATTCATGTAGACATTCATTTCAGACAAATGATCAAAAACACAACACCCGTGTTGTATTCCAACTACTTTTACTAGTTTTTATTAACTATTACTTACAAGGCAAAAGAGATTCTCAAGATTCTGTTCGCTAGATATGCTTTGGGTCCCTCCTTTAATGTAAATCTATGAGATTTGTTTTGCCTGCAGAATAAAAACTAAGTCTGATCGCTTAAAAAAAAGTAATATTACACCTCTCCTCAACAAGCTGCATTATGTATATCATTCATTTCTGTAAATTCCTAAATCAAAATGACTTTATATTTTATATTCTTCATAACAACCCTCTGCCTAGATTATAGTTTTGCATAATCTAGTCTTTCAACTGACTTCACTTGTCACTTCAAATAAACTTCAAATTTATCCAGTCCAAATAATCCATTCTATAATTTAAATGTATGCTTTGTAAAGAAGTTTATACTTTACATCTACAAAACTCATTTCAAGAATTTAAGCACAACCCTTTCAGGGTTAACTAAAATTATTTTAAAAAAAATTTAATAAAAATAAAAAATAAACATCAGATGAAAAACTTAGCTATACTAATTATAAATTTTAAATGTTACATTGACAACAAACTGAAATAAGTTCAAGTTAAATCAATAGAATGACTAAATGGAATTAAACTGAACTAAAACTGTAATAAAAATAAACCTGAATAGTGAATAGTAATATAAAATAAAGACAATAAAAATGACAAAAGCACAAAATGGAAAAAAAAGAATAAATTCAACTTTAGTTAAAATGAAAAAGATGAAAATTAAAGCTATTGGTAATGCTAATAGTATATAAAATAGTAAAATAACACTGAATCCTTTAGATCAAAACATTGTCCGTTCCAAACATTTAACTGTTAGTGTACACAAAAGAGTTGTTACCACTAAACTAAAATTACATTTGAAAGTTTAATTTAGGATATTTTGTCTGAAATAGAAGTGTCAAGGTAAAAAGGAAACAGACATGACGAGACATGAGAGAATATCTCCACACGAGGATAATGCAATAATCTGGGAAACAGCTGTTCACAACATCTCCACCTAAACACAGTCAGGGTTTAATCGCTAGAACACTCACCAAATAACAGACTTCCCCTGAAACACTATCCTTTCATCACCAAACATTGCTTACATCAGATTTTTTGTTTTTTTTTAAAGTGTCACCGCTATCAACATACCGAGCAGACTGCCAGCACGAACTCTTCTCACATGAGTTAAAACAGCCCAATAGACAATTCAAACAAAGAACAGCTGTTTTCTATTGCACCCTGTGTCTCTACTCCAAATCAAGACGAGCTCAGTAGAGAGAGGACTGCGTTCATGCAACAGTCTCAGTGAAAGCATGCTGAAACGAGACACCAGAAAGAGAAGTTGTAGTAGATGAGAGGAAAGACCTGGATGGACAGGGCTCTCTTTACGTCTTTTCTCTGCTCTGCTTTCTTCGAGCTCCTGAAGGAGTGCGCTGGACATCAGTGATAAAGCTCTACCAGATGTGAAGCAGGCAGGAAACTTGTAAGAACTAGTCCAGCCCCATGAAGGAAGGAAAGAGAGAAGTGAAAGGAAAAGGGGGGAAGAGGGAATGAATGTGTGTGAGATGGAGGGGTCGGAGATGATTAAAAGGCGCCTGCAGTGAAACCTGCATACAGGAAATGATGCATGTGATGAAATTTAACTCTTTCTCGTCTGTTTTCCTTGTTCCTCATACATTAAATTGAAAAAAAAAAAAAAACACACAAAAGACCACATACACTCACACATATATATATATATATATATATATATATATAGCTCTGTTAAATAAATCCTTGTCACAGTTGTCATTTTACATCTTTGGCAGTGATTTTGCTGTTGTGAGAGGGATGTTGTTGATGCCTGTGTATTTTGTAAGGTACTTTTGTATTTTTGATGTTTGTCTGTATTTGCCACAGACACAAAAAGAATTTCCGAAAGGACAATAAACTAAACTTAATAATAGCTTTATATATATATATATATATATATATATATATATATATATGTATATATATATTTGCTGCAGAGAACATTCAGAAGCAACGTTCCCATAATATTTGCAAAATGATAAAACGGAATGTTCCCTTAATGTTCGTATAACCAAGAAAAAACGCTTTTGAATTTTTTTTTAAAGACATTTTGAACATTCAGAGAACATTCAGAAATGTTTTCATAACTTAGGAACGTTAGCAAAGTGTTCTTAGAATATATTTTTGTTAGCTGGGTAGCTACTGAGAGTTAACAGTAAACCACTTTTCACCACAATGTCTACTATGCAGCCTTTCAGTTTTCAACAGTGAAGGAAATGAAACAGACAAAGTTCTGCTTGGAAAGAAAAAGTTAAACCAAAAATGAAAATTCTGTCATCGTTTACTCAATCATGCTAAAGCTGCACGATTCTGGATAAATTAAGAATCACGATTTTTTGGTTTAAAATAGAGATCACGATTCTCCTACGATTCTGAAAAGACAACTACACAAAATATGTAACGTAATTTACTAAAGATTCGGTTACACTTTATTTCGATAGTCCACTTTAGACATTCTACTAACTATAAGTAACTTTTCAACTACATGTCAACTAATACTCTAATGACAGTTAGTTGACATTTAGTTGCAAAGTTACTTATAGTTAGTAGAATGTCTAAAGTGGACTATCGAAATAAAGTGTTACCAAAGATTCTTACATAATGTTAATTGCTGCAGTCAATTTAAAACATTTAATTGATTTGAATTGATTATTGAAAAAAATGGTTTAAGTGAATGATTCAGTGACTCATAAAGACTTCAGTTGTTTCATTACTAGATGAATCAGCATTTTGTAATGAATCTCTTGAATGATTCAACGACAAACCCATTTTTAACAGTCACTTGTCGCCACCTACTGGTGTAATGATGTAATTGATACAATCTTTATTAGAAGCACCAAGTTACGTGCAAAAGGTGATTTACTTTTTGATGGCTACTGTAGACATCAGTGTTTATATCTGAACTATGAACTTATCCCAGCACTTGTAATATTTTGCATTATTGTAACAGAAATAACGATACTGTGTGGTTGAAAAGACTGTTTGTGAAGCGGTTTCATACCTAAACATGACACCTGTTCTCTCTGGATCAGCAGCGGTGCAAACACAGATCTGAATGTTTGCTGTGATCGTACTTGTCACAGGTTTAATATACACAGGTGAATAATTGTCATTTAGGAATAAGATGGCGTGGGTGTTTGAATCAAGATCGCAATCTTTTAACGATTAATCGTACAGCTCTACCTCATGTCATTTACAAACTTGTACATCTTACTTTCTTGGGTGAAACACAAAAGTAGAAATTTCAAAGATTTTTTTTTTCATATAATGAAATATCAGTACATTTGTCATTCAATGTTCCATGGAAGAAAGTCAAACAGGTTAGGAATGAGGTTACTATGGAAGTAAAATAATGTCAAATGTTTTTGAAATAAAAAGCCTGTTGAATTGCACTACTTGAAAAAAAAAAGGCATTGCATTAACCATGCTTGCATTTTAATACATTGTATTTTTAGGGCTTGCATTTTTATGGGCTGAAATTCAACATGGTTGAATATTTAAGCTGTGAATATTTCAATTAAAAACATTTCAAACACATTTTCATTAGCCTATTAAAAATTCAATAATCCATATTCACCATTCATATTTCACTTCCAAAATATTCTAACTGTTTAAAAATACAACCTATAATATTCAACAGGCAATTTTAGGTCCATTTTATTTCGCTTTGCAAATTCACTTCCACAAATTCAGTGGTTCAAATTCGACAGTAAATTCAACATTGACGTCCAGGAACTGCAGGAAAAGCAGTAGATTGCCGAGCATACTCTCCATCTGTTGTTAGTCGACCTCACCAGCAGGGGGTGCAAAAGCGCGTGTTGTTGACGAAGACCAGAAAAATTAGAGCAAGTCATTCATTCATAAAACTCATTTACAGCAATGTAAGTTTATTTGTGATTATTATGACGGCTGTTTTTGTTAAATTCGGTGCCTTCACGGTTACTTTTCCTGTGTAGCCTACATGCATATTTCTCTACCGTGAACGAGATCATAATGTTATTCCCCGATGCGGATATACAGATCCAATGTTACATTTTTGAGGTTGACATATATTTCTCTTGGTTGTTTAGTTGCCTTAACTTTATATTGTGGCGATGTGCTGCATGCAGGCTATTAGGGTTTCCCTCAATACTTCAGGATTCCCCTGCTGGACATATACAGCGCTTAACGTAGCTTAATGGACTAGTGATGTAAAAGTCCAAACTGCAGATGGACTCAGAATAACGCGCACAGCTGAGCGTTTCCCAGTGATAGACTGGCATAAAGATGGCTTGATGTTGGACATTCGCACATTTAGGGACCGTCTCTAAAGTGTATACGACTTTGGTATACACGTTTCTAACGCCCGTTTCACACATACTCCGTGTGCAGTGCGTATGCGGTGCGTGTTGCGGTGCGTATGCGGTACAGGAGCAGCACGCGCTATAGTGCTTTCACATATGCTGCGTGCGTTTGCAGTGCGCAACTGATCCGCGGCTGTACCACAAACACATTTACTCACTATTTGTATTTCAAAAAATCATCAATCAAATCAAGTTATCAGCAGCAAAAGTTTTTGCCTCCAGTGCAATTCTCTTTGTAGGCTACACATAGCCTCCAGTGCAATTCTCTTTGTAGGCCTATTCACGTTTAAAACACAATTTAAACAACGTATTATTCAATGCATTACTTTTATATAGGCCTAGATTATATATTAAGTTGCTCAAGCAAGTGGTAACATATTTAACCATGTACTTATATTAAATAAGTATTAAATAAGTATTTAACCATGTACTTATAATACAAATAACTTGTTTTTCCACCTCAACGAATGAGACGAGTGTCGTTCATTATGTGGCCTTGTTGAAGTAAATTGTAGCTTTCTTTGCTTTACCCCGGTCTTAAAGTAAAAAGATGACAGTGAAAAAAGTAGTATTTAATTAAATGCATTTATGGTTACATTTTATTTAATTAAATACATTTATGGTGAGATTACTACATTTTATTGAATTAAATGCATTTATGGTGAAATTACTACATATTCAGGTCAGTCTGTGTTCATTTTGACCACGAACCGTGCGCTGTCACTTTAATTCAGCGTTTGCAGCACAGCAAAAATAGACTCGGTGCGTAAACGATCTCTGCACTGCTGTATACGCACCGCAACTGGAACGGATCGCCGGACCGCATCCGCGTGCAGTGTGAAAGCTCTAACCTGTTAACATGGGTACGGAAAAAAATACGCACCGCATACGCACTGCACACGGAGTATGTGTGAAACGGGCGTAACTTCAATAGCATTTGAATAGAACGACTTACAGTCATAAAACCAACTGTAAAGTGTTAATGTAGTGTCAGGCATAATGCGCACCCTTTGGATTTTTGATATTTATTCAAATAAATTTAAGTTTGCTATTGAAGTTAGAAACGTACATGCCAATGTTGAATGCAACTTTAGAGACGGTCCCTAAATGTGCGAATGTCCAATGTCAAGCCAATTTTACATTTAGTCATTTAGCAGACGCTTTTATCCAAAGCGATTTACAGTTAAACTAACAATAGGAGGACAACAATATGCAAGTGCTATGATCCCACTTTAAGCTAATGCAATACACGTAGGCATTTTAGGACTTGGACTTATATATATATATATATATATATATATATATATATATATATATATATATATATATATATAGAGAGAGAGAGAGAGAGAGAGAGAGAATAGAATAGAATAGAATAGAAAGTGTTAGTATTAATTGATCAAGTGTTGATTTTATTCCAGTATATCACGAAACGCTCAGCATGAAACTTTGCGCGTAAAGTTTACAATCTGAGTCCATCTTCTTGCCTGTAGCCTATATAGTAGCCTACAGCCTACATCCCCAATAAGGTGCAAGATTGGTCTTTCATATCACTGTATGTGTTAAGCGTTTTATCCCAACGGAAAGGGAATCCTTGAGTATGAGGTATTGAGGGAAACCGATTATAATCCTGTTCATGGTAGAGAAAGCTGATGACATGTAGAATACACAGGGAAAGTAACAATGAAGTTATTGAATGAAACATAAACACATCTTTTGTGTGTTCATCATCTTTTCCGCATATACTGTCACAGATAATCATTTCCATTTTATGAATGAATGTCTTCGTCAACAACAAGCGCTTTTGCACCATCTGCTGGTGAGGTCGACTAACAGCAGATGGAGAGTATGCTCGGCAATCTACTGCTTTTCCTGCAGTTCCTGGACGTCAATGTTGAATTCACTGTCGAATTTGAACCACTGAATTTGTGGAAGCGAATTTGCCAAGCGAAATAAAATGGACCGAAAATTGCCTGTTGAATATTATTGGTTGTATTTTTAAACAGTTTGAATATTTTGGAAATGAAATATGAATGGTGAATATGGATTATTGAATTTTTAATAATGAAAATGTGTTTGAAATGTTTTTAATTTAAATATTCACAGCTTAAATATTCAACCATGTTGAATTTCAGCCCATAAAAATGCAAGCCCTAAAAATACAATGCATTAAAATGCAATCATGGTTAATGCAATGCCTATTTTTTTTTCAAGTAGTGCAATTCAACAGGCTTTTTATTTCAAAAACATTTGACATTATTTTACTTCCATAGGTTACATTTACATTTGTTCATTTAGCAGACTTCCAAGAGTGAATTAAAAAAATACATAAAAGTTTCCACGACACATTACATTAATAATAGTTACCAATTTTTTCTTGTCTGCGCTCGCCTCCTCAGCGGCTTTCTGATATCTGAAAAGAAAGAGAGGGAAGAAAAGTATGAGTAAATGTTAAAAATGGTATCATTATCAAATGTTGGAATACAATTTCCTCTTTCAGTTTAAAAAGCAGAGACAACATGTAAGTGTTCTGTGGTTTGATTTCTCTGAAAAGTATAAACACTGTGGCTCATTCAAAACATTGCTCTGAATTTTTTTTTTTTTTTGAGCATCCCGTCCCATTCAACACAACATGAGTTTGGTGTGGCACTATATTTGTCTTATCAATAGCAGATTGTGTTCAAGAAACCTGTTTGAAAACCATTATTTTCTCTGTGGTTCAGACTCATCAGACTCTGTTTGATGCCATTAAAGGCAAAGAAATACACACTTTAGAGAAAGACGAGGAACTGCCTAGTTGGTGTAGTTAGTTACAACTCAAAATATTTAGTGATATCGATATCACAAACTTAGTGTGAATCAAAACACAAATAAAAACCAATATGGTTAATTACTGGAAAAGCAGTTATCAACAACACGGCTTAGTTGACAGTTGTGTTCAAAGCCTATGGCTCTCAGGTGAAAGATGGAAAGATTATGATTGTTGATCCAAATAGAGTTGGCAAATTGTTGCCCCCTACTGGCAGTCACTATCTGCAAACATTCATCACCTTCATGTTCTCCTTGCTTTCACCTGAGGGCCATAAGCAGCTGAGCTGAATAATACTCACTTGGAAAAGCGTTCAGTAATGGCATTGTTCTTGCCACGACCCCCAACCAATGAGAGCTCTTTGGCTGTGATCCGTAAGGACTGTGTCGCCCACTGTCTCCTGCTAAATGGCCCCGCATCCATCTCTGGAAAACAGTATAAAACTCAAAACAATTAATGGGACCGTAAACATGCAACAAAAGCTAGTAGATGTGAAAGATATGAATAAAAGTGATGTTAATTTACCCTTCGCTAAGCCCCGCCCTCCCTAGTTACTGTTGCTACGCCTGTCAAGCTTTCGCGCCTGGCAAGTCTATTACAGTGTGTGTGCACCGGTGTCAGACATTCCCAATGAGATAATTAGTCATTTTTGGAGAACATGTGAAATATCTGAGAGAGCAAGACAAAAGGGACTGCAGTGTGCATTCGAGAGATATATCCACGACATAATATACAACCGATTAGCGAATCATTTCATAAAAATTTAAGCTAAAGCCTATAATTTAGTCCCAAGTCCCAGCGCAAGCAGCAGCCGGCTCATACGCAAATGGGAAACACAAAAATTGAGGAACAGCTATGTTCGTGCACAGCAGGGTAAGTGAAATGTGAAAATAATCTAATAATTATAAATCAAACAGTTTATCCATAAATCTTGTGGAATAACACTAACACCGGGAGAGCCGCGATCGGATTGGGTTAAAGTTACTCAGTCAGGGGTAGTAGGCCGTCGATTAACAAAATGCTAAAATATATTTTAAAGTATGTCAGTGAGCCTCCGTCTTGTCTTTAATCGTCTTATTTTACGTTAAAATATATGCATTATGAACAAAGAACCGTCATTATATCCAACTAACCAAGCAATGGGTGTTTTTTGTTAATCCTGTCGACATTTAGATGTGAATGAGGTCTCCGACACTGCTGGATCCACGCACATCATTTCTCCCCTTGGCTTTCAGATTTTCAGGAAGGAAAAAAATCCTTTTTGTCGAGTGCGCGCGCGCGATCATTGGTAAAGTACCATTGCTTAGTTACCAATGATCGCGCGCCCGCGCGCACTCGACAATCGACTACTGTGGACTTCGACCGAAAACAGGAAGTAATACAGGTATGTGAGCTGGCTGAATTAACATCACTTTTATTCATATCTTTCGCATCTAGTGGAGTCAGATTCACCGTGTTCACTCTGAATAAAATGACTCACATGGCTGTGCACTTGTAATGACACATCAAGGATGTTAAGAGGCTAAAAGCAGGTTTAAAACTTGCCCCATTTAAGTCAACAGGGTGCAAATTATAAAAAGAGGATAACACGGTGTAGGCAACACCGATTTTTGTCGTTGTTCTCTGTACTGACAGCACTCCAAATTTACAAAAAATGAGCTCAATGTTAAAATTGACCGGAGTTCTCCTTTAAGGCAAGACGACTGAAAAAAATCAAACTAGACGAACATTTAAAGGATAAAATACAGGCATATCACTTATTTCAAGGCTTTTCACCACATAACGTTACAGAATTATGGGGACAACTATATTGACATTGATTTGAAATTAAAGCTGCTTTAAAATCTTACCTGTTTATTGTCTCATAATCAATTAACGTTAACGTTAGCCTGCAGTACAAAACAATCCTCTTAGAAAAATTATGAACACAGCAACAATATTACTGTACTTAGTACTTAATACTTACTAAGTACTAAACTTACTTAATAGTAGCTACAGAACAGAAGTTCTCCGATTTCATTTTTTTTTTCACGTTAACAGGAGTCAGGACGCAAGATGGCAGCAGTTGTATATGAAACAAGCGAGCGAATCCGCGGTGTGATGATGATTGCATTTGCGAGATAAAAGTTCCCGGATGGGCGGTGTGTTATTCAGCGTTGTCATCGGGGGAATAATAACACGCCTCCGAATGTAGCGACTGACCAATCAGAATCAAGCATACCCTTAATTTTGAGTGATGTCATGTGGTTTTGCTACAAATAATCCTGTCAATTTGCCTGAATTAGTTGTAGTAGGCTACATTTCCCATCATTCTCTATCTTTATCTGTCAGGAAAATAATGTATTGCTTGATTACGATGTCCATCTGTTAAGATATTTCCAGTCCAGGAAATATAAATATGAAAAAAGTCAACAGACTAAATCCTCATTCACATTAGAGTTCTCAACAGGCCTGAAAATTACAACCCGACCCGACCCGGCCCGTGGCTTTTAAAGCCCGGACCCGATGTAACCCGACACATCAACATGAAACATGCAAGTTTACTTTTCACCAACTCCATCTTCTTCTCCAGGCTAAAGGCGTGCACGCAGCGGCGTCAGGTCTGCCCCCGCGATGCACGTTGCACGCAGCAGCCAGACTTTCTTTACGGTGAACCAGTGGCGTAGCCACGAGGGGGCCTGGGTGGGCCTAGGCCCCCTCATTTACATGTCCGGCCCCCTCAGATTTCTGATTGCTTAAAAAAAAAAATGTAGGAGGCAAAATATTGTTTTAGTGATTATGTGAATTACACTGCGCAAACCAAAGTAATACTACCCACCGGATGAAGAAGGTTTTCCTCTCAGTCTCCACAGTAGGCCTACATAAAATATTCATTTTATTTTATTTTATTTTTTGTGTTCGCATTTATGAGGAAAAAACAATGTTACGGACGTGTTCTCCGTTACGGACGTGAGCGCTCTGAAAGCGGCACTAGATGCTTTAAAACTTTCACAGAGACATCAAACAGAAAGCACAAAACCTCTCTTTAACCTGAATTTCGTCTTGTATTAATTGTATCTTAATTTTAATCAATGTTTCATCAACCAATTGCCTGGATTTAATAAATAAGAAGTAAATATAGCAGACGATAGATAAGAAACGGAGGCGCCGGCGCGTGAACTGGAGCTCGTCTCATAAATGAACCGAAACTCAGCATATAAGGTACCCTACTTGCCTCACATGTCTACTTTTAAACAGAACAATTCAAAACGAAAGAAAACAGACTACAGAGTCTGAACAGCAGCGATGATTAATAAAATTGTTTTTTTTTCACTGAGCGGGTTAGATTAAGCCCGAGGTCCGAACCGACCCGAGCCATTTGCTTATATTTTCAACCCGAACCCGCGGATCCCGTCGGGTTTGTCGGGCCGACCCGGCCCGTTGAGAACTCTAATTCACATCTCTTTCCTGTTTTTGTCACATCAGGTTTTGGGTAGTCAAACCAGGATGAGCTGGTCAAGCTGGTTTTTCCAGGAAGTAGGCCAACAGAGTAGGCCTAAGTTTTACTAATACAAATGTTATGCATTTTATGCATCTAGTTCAAAAGGTTTACAAGGAAGAAAAAAGTTTAGCATTACATTTTTACGGTTGCATCAGATGCTGGCTCTGTCAAAAATTGTCCCCATACGCTTAGCCTATATTGTGCTTTATGGTGTCCGAAACTAAAGTGGACATTTCAGGTAAACTGAGGGTGTTTTCACACTTGGTTCATTTGCTTGATCTGAACCAGAGTTTGATTTCTTCCCCCATCCTCTGTTCGTCTCTGTTCACATTATATTATTTGGGTTCGAACCGCGGTATCCTTGCGTCATCAACCTGGAGCCGCAAACCCATTTTGCTAACGGATGGATTTTTTCCCAAAATGGATGGTAGCTCACATCACTTTTTTTTTTTTTTTTTTTTTAACCTTTGGTATCCAAAACGCCAACACATAACTGCACTTGTGTCTATCATCCGCGAATGTAGGTACTGCAAATATTTAAAGAGCGCGTTCACTTTAGCAGTGAAGCGTACTAGAGTTCACATGAACCGTACACCTCACCACCTTTTTTATGCACTCAGGTACGGTTCATGGGTGCGCACCCGAGTTCGGAAAACAACGTTCACATCATCCAAACAAACCGAACTCTGACGTCAATTGAACCCATGGTGCCCACCAAAAAGCACCCTTATTCAATCCCAAAATGTACTGTAATAAGTGTACAAACACTGCATACTCAATGACTAAACTACCCATAATGCATTGTGAGGATCTTGCTGAATGAATTTCCACAAAGCCATCTGTGTGCACAAGGTGTTTTATTTACTTATGATGTTTATTGTTTGAGACTTTTTGAAATTACTAAACCCACTGGCAAGTGGCAACATGAAGAAGCCTGTGTTAAATGAGTTTTGAGTATGTTTTCTGGGAGAAAACCAGTGTACTCTACTATTGCGAGGGTTTTCTTCCAATGATGCTTGATCCATGATGCTTACATTGCTTAGACAGACAAACAAAAACATTTGGAAGATTAGGCTGAAAACTCTAGGAGGAGTTAAAGTCACATGGTCATTTATCATTTGATATAATTAAAGTGGCTTTTACAAGTAACTTATGGCAGTTGAAGCATAAAACTACCAAATTACTTGCCGAGGGACATTGTTTTGGTAATTTTGTGGGTTTGGATTCGCTATTCAGTGTGTTCTTGAGGCACACCGGTGTGTCCGGGTTACAAGTGATCGCCTTATCAGGGCGAATGTCAC
Organism: Gila robusta; assembly: GCA_030770095.1. Classification (NCBI taxonomy): domain Eukaryota; kingdom Metazoa; phylum Chordata; class Actinopteri; order Cypriniformes; family Leuciscidae; genus Gila; species Gila robusta. Next base: position 44,071 of record JAVALU010001130.1, on the reverse strand, counting down.
TAATGACATCAATAATCCTGTCGGAGCCACAGCTGTGTGGGAAAGTGCTCCGGTTGCATGTGGTGCGCTTGCACTTTAGGTGACGGGAGTTGGATTCCTGGCTTGATTTCTTTCTCTCCTCTCCCATGATTTCCTGTCTGTCCTCCTACTGTTCTCTCGAAATAAAATATACTCAAAATCTAACTTAAAAAAACTCCCTCACTCCAAAAAATAAGCAAGTCAATAAATAATGGAAGACGACAGATATCTGAAAAGATGCCTAGGTTATGTTGTCAACTTGTTGAAAACAATTGCTGTAAAATATCTTTACAAAAGGTGCAAATATTGCTATTCATAACAGGTGGAAACTAAACCATTGCAAATGAGTTTGTATTTGTAAGATAATGGATCAAAGTAGTAACTGGATTAGAGACTAACATTGGTACCATTACCAACAGAAACAATGTTTTTAGTGACACTATGAAAAACCAAGCCCATGCTGATTTGTGTTTTATTACGAGCTGAACACTGTTGCTTTCTCTTTTCTCTTTTCTCTATTTGGTTGAGGTTCATTTGTTGTGGCTTCAAACTATATACCTTCTACATGTAGCCAGACTGAACTTCTTTCCTATTTACTGATAGGATGCAATCACACACGGACGAAGTGCGCAGTTTACTAAATAATAATTAATTACGTAGGCAAGAACACAAGTTCAGAAGATGGATTTATGATGTACTCATTCAATATTTAAATGTTGTTCATTTCAAACAAAAAAAAGGTACATAGTGTACTTTAAAAATTGTATGAATAATTGCAAAGCAATCTCTATTGTTATCAATGTATTGTTTCTACTTATGGACTGATTCATTCATCGAGTGAATAGTGTTACATAATCACAGCCACACCAACATGGGCAGCGGATATTACCAGAGACTCTGAGCCGAGAGCTGTGACCGACAGACTAACCCTAACCTTATATTTCAACACAGATTTAAAATGCATATATATTATATAATAAATAGATATAAGCTAATTGTTGATTAATATAGTTTCAGAACGACAAATATGAGAGAACAGGATTAACGCATAGAAAATGCATCAGAATATGTGCATGCGATTTTCTTTTACTAACATGAAAGTGATTAATCTAAATTTACCTTGCAGTGTTTTGTCCTGCTGTTAATATCTGCAGTATCCTGATTTTCTGAAGTCTGAACCTTTTCTGTGTGATTTTTTTTTTCTTTGTGATTCTATGTCTGACTTTCCTGGCTTCACAGCAGAGAAAATACTTTCCAGTCTCACTCACTTGCTCAGTCTCAAACAATGGCCAAGAAAAGCATCAAATAAAAGTCTACAATCCAGCAAAAAATTAACAGGGTGAATACAAAAACCCAAAGTCATTTTTATCAATACACCAATATACCAGAGATATGTATATACTTAGATATGTATATAACAAGATAGTTTTTTTTTATTTACTAATCCGAATGAATAATTATAAAAATAATTAGATTGAGAACCATCACAACCAATGTCTATACACAACTTTTTGAAATGAAAAGTAAAATGATACTTGTAGGATCAAACAAACTGCATATCAGATAGTCAAGTTTCCTGCAAATGATGACCTTTGATCGTTCACTTTGATAAACACCCTCAGTAATGATTGACATAACCAAAGCAAAGACCTAAACACTGAATCATCAAAAACACAACAACCTGAACACACATGATGTCAATATGATGTCATGTGCATCGAATGGTAACCAGGATGGAACAAAACAAAACATTCAATTCACTTCTCAGACACTACTTGTGTAGGCACCTATAAACAATCAATGGACCCAATGTACTTATATACATCTTATATTGTAGTTACATTTAATGTAGCTCAATGTGATTACAAATATGGTTACAGTGCAGCCCTAAAGGGGTAGTTCACCCAAAATATGAAGATTCTCTCATTCTGTCACTTGCTTATGCTGTTCCGGTTACACTTTATTTTAAGATGTCAGTGTTACATTGTAATTGTGCAATAATAATGCGTAATAATAATGAACTACATGTCCTTACTCTAGGGTTAGGATTAATGTTTGGTTTAGGGCTAGTTGCATGTAATTATACATAATTTATAGTTATTACTACAGTCACATGTAACGTGTAACAAGGGCACTGTAAAATAAAGTGTTACAGCTGTTCCAAACCCATAAGACTTCTGTGCATCTTTGAAACACAAATGAAGATATTTTTAATGAATCTTAAAATCACCCTGTAGTCAGTCATTTTATCCCTTAACTCATCTTTGATCACAAAATGACATATTTAGATGTTTTTTCCTTGAAAACAATCATTCATTCCTTAAACTAACTTAAATGTAACTCTACACCCTTGGCTCATTCTATGAATATGCAAATGAGCCCCGTCTCCACTCACTCACTCACTCAGAGATCCACTCGTTGACGATCACACGTTGATCTGATTGGTTACAAGGTAGTTTGTGACGTCAGAAACACCAGCGATTTCAAACCGTGTTTTTGAGACTTTTTGGTTCACTGCAGTTTTAAGGAGAAAATACTCAGCAATGCTGTCGACTTATGAATTTACACATGGTTTGTCTTAAAGCATATTAAAAACACCACATAGACATATAAACAACATCACCACAGGGGGACTTTAAGAGATTTCTGTCCCTCCACAGATTAAAGTCCACGCAACCAAAATGAGCAGCCACGATCTCGGTTGATCGTCCATATTTGATGTGCTCTATAAACGTGTGTTGATAAATTGTTTATATGTGTGTAAAATCCTATTTTAAATCTGCTTATCAAATAAAGTGATCGTGTCTCTTCAGAAGACTTGGATTAAACCGCTTGTTTATATTTGTTTAGATGTCTTTTTGTACTTTGTGGTTGAATGGACTTTCAATGGATGAACAAAAATGATGAGAGAATATTGAAAATATCTTAATTTATGTTCCGGAGATGCACAGAAGTCTTCTGTCTTCAACGACATGATTATTAAATGCAAGTACATAGTAGTAAAAGATATCTAATTAATTAACTTGTTTTTAAAAAGATGATAGTAAAGCTGATAAAATAGACAGACATGCAACAACTGTCAGATTACTTTTACGTTTATATGGGAATATAGAATATTCTATACACAAAAACCATTCTGTGATTTCAAACATAATTCTAAACCATTTCTTTATGACTTTTGGTTTACAAACCAATAATAATATAATTAAATGGAAAAAATGGAAAGGTGTTTCTCAATCTACATTATTTATTAGACCATTTGATGAAGATAAAACAAAAAACAAGTGTTTTGGCAAGTGAAAGAATTTGACATGAATGTGAAAGTGAAATAACCTTTGTAAGATTATTGATATGACCCCTATATGTCGTGTAGTGTGCTTCATTAAAAAAAATTAAGTCAAATCTAGATAATATTTGGAAACCAATAGCATTTTTGTCTTGTCAAAACGTGTACAGGATTGTCTGTTCAGTTTTATGACATTTTTAGACACTAGACATGTCACTCTGAACACAAAGACTTCCTTCTTCCTAGAAGGTCTGGTGGTCAAACTGGATCTTCACCTGACTAGGTGAGCGCCGGCTGACAAACGGCTGCTAAACTCCCTCTTCAAACACCTCATCTGCTTGTTAAATGCTAAATGCTTGAACCAAAGGTATAATCTGACAAATTTGTAAATTTAGCAGGTACCACCTCTTTTGTAAATGAAATACACACATTTTTGAAGCTCACCTACATTCATCACAGGTCAATGAGGAGAGACCCACCTCTGTAATTCAAAAGGAGTTCCTCCTATCTTCAAGAGTTTCGGACTTCAGCGTCTTTTTCTTAATCCAGCCAGCAAGTTTCGATTATGAATAATCACAACAGAATTTCAATGTGTCACCTGATTCTGAAGAGAACTCTGTGATATCTGACACTCCTTGTGCTTGTGTAGGAGTTTGTCCCATGTGACTTTACAAAGGGTGGAGTCTGGAGAAACGTCCACCAGGACTGGTGGAACTGTCATCATGTGACAATACGCACCAGTGAACCCAGGCATTGTATGTCACCTGGCAGGTGTGTATTGAGTGTGTGTGTGTGTGTGCGTGTGTGTGTGTGTGCACTTGTGCTATTCCTGAGTAACTACTTTCCTGTTGTTCTTAGCAAATGAGTTAACTGATCAAGTCAATTCAAACAGTATAGCTCTTTTTGTGTATAAAGTGTAAACTTTTATACAATGGGAGTAAAGGGCTGAAATGCACAGTGGACTTTTGTTGCTTTCAAATCAATGTATTAAGCTCACCAACAAACAAAAACCAAAAGCAATTTACCAATCCATATTTTAATATACCATCCATTGCTCAGAAACCTTTACTTAGATTATGCAAGAATACACCTCCCCATTATAAGTGATGTTTACATTTACATTTATTCATTTAGCTGACGCTTTTATCCAAAGCGACTTACAATTGCTATATTTCAGAGGTCGCACGCCTCTGGAGCAACTAGGGGTTAAGTGTCTTGCTCAGGAACACATTGTTGTCTCACAGTGGATTCGAACCCGGGTCTCTCACACCAAAGGCATGTGTCTTATCCACTGCGCCATCACCACCATGTTTGATAAGGCATCACCATTAATATTGCATCTATAGTGCGGGTTTTGCTCAAATCCATAATTCAAACAATGAAACTATAGTGTGCAACTTTTTGTTGTGTTATGGGCATGAATAACACTTTAAATTATTGACTCTGCTTTTTTAATGTTTTGGCAGACACTTACATTGAGGAAGGGACACTTCTTCAGTCTAATATACATCAGGTTACATCATGACCCGTCCCCCCCAAACTGGTTAAGGACAAACCCTGCCCTGCAGTCGTCACACAGTCGCCTGTCAACAAAAGTTCAGACTTCATGGATTCAGTTCAGAGCTCAGAAATGTCTTGGATGGATCAGATCAAGATAAACAGTAATGTTATCTATCAGGATGTGCCACCAAGGCTATACCAAGGTAATGTCAGTCAGGGGTGTCCAATCCTGCTGCTGTAGGGCCGCTTTCCTGTAGAGTATTGCAGCGTCCCAATTCACCTACTTATACTATTCCCTAAAAAGTATGTACTGTTTTTGTGAAGAAAAAGAACATACTTTTGAGTGTGTAGCAGAAGAGTAGACAAGCTTTGGGACAAACTACATCGTCACAATTGCGTCTTTAACGGACCTCTCTTATTCATCATTGTCACCGTGTAAACTGCCCTGTCAATCATCTTATCACAGTTAAATTCCTCCACATTCAATTTAATTTAATTTCCTACCGTATCACAGAGAAATGTTGTAGCACGTTGATCTGCCAGTGGACTCTCCTCATGTGTTTGAATATGATGCATTTAAAACCCCTGTGGTGAAAATCAAGTTTTTAATATTGTTTATATGTCTATGTGGTGTTTTTAATGTGCTTTTAGACAAACCATGTGTAAATTCATAAGTCGACAGCATTGCTGAGTATTTTCTCCTTAAAACTGCAGTGAACCAAAGACAGTCTTAAAAACATGGTTTGAAATCGCTGGTGTTTCTGACGTTACAAACTACCTTGTAACCAATCAGATCAACGTGTGATCGTCAACGAGTGGATCTCTAAGCTGAGTGAGTGAGTGGAGGCGGGGCTCATTTACATATTAATAGAACCGCATATACTAAATGAGGCAAGGGTGTAGAGTTACATTCAAGCTATTTTAAGGCATGAAGAAAATCTTTTTAAGAAAAAAACGTTTAAATATGTAATTTCGGTGATCATAGATGAGTTTTAATGGTGCGTTCACACCAGACGCGAATAGAGCGTCTGGCGCAAGTGATTTCAATGTTATGTCAATGCAAAGACGCGTTACGCGCGTAAAAAATCCCTGCGGCGTCAAGTTCGCGCGAATGGCGCGAATTGAGCGTCTGACGCGTTACGCGCGAATGATTTATTTAGTGATTTTTGTGCATTCACGCGTTTGACGCGAATTCGCATCTGCCGCCCGAGTTGAAAAATCTGAACTTCTGCGTCAGTTCGCGCCACGTTAACCAATCAGGAGCCTGCTTGCTGTCACATGGTGAAGTAAATATTTTATCACATAAAAACTTGATTTTAATATATGAGACATTAATTTTGTATTGAATGCTATTTATTCCATATCTAATCTAGATTATATGAAACATTATTATTATTCTAATGTAAAGACAACCAACATACTTTAGTGCAAGAACATAGTTTGTGTCTGGACAGTGTTGTGTGAGGAAAAAAAAAAATCACAGGACAGTTTAATCACTTTTGTAGTAGCCTAGGCTGGCTCCATTTATCATCAAAACAAAAATAAATTACAGATTAGGTGTGTGAGGGTGATCCTCGCTCCGATGCGGGACAACAGGTCATCAAATTGGGCGCGGGACAGGCGGAAGTACCGCTGAAAACGGCCGTCATGCAGGCGCAGCTCCTGCAGCAACTGGTGAAACTCGCCAAACTGGGTTCACCACCAAAGGGTCTGGTGGACCCAAATATGGCGACGATGATCCCTACACCGCTGTTCTGCTCTCCAGAGCAAATACAGAGCGGTGACTCTCTCACATAAACAGTAAAAGCTCTCTCGATGAATGCTCGATCAACATTAGCTCTCTCGATGAATGCTCGATCAACATTAGCCGTCATGTAAAAAGATGGCCGCCAACGAATTTCGCTCTTGACGTGCGTCACAATGGATTCAAAGTGTTCAAGCGTATAACTAGACGCGGCAGGCACGAATTTGACGCTCTATTCGCGTCTGGTGTGAACGCAGCATAAGAGATAAAATTATTGAATACAGGGGGACTTTAATGACGAAACGCATCTTCTCAAAAGTTCGGAATGCTGTTGCAGATGAAATATTAAAAAGACAATGTGTAGTTTTTTAGGTATTTTATTATCTAAAATCAATATTTGTATTCATAAATATGTCCTCAATGGTGTACAAATACCTCTGCCAATTATCTGACTTATCCTTGTAAACGAAGAATTTATTATCTTTATATACATGTGACGGGTAGGTCCACGGAGGCTTCCATGTCGTTCCGCCATCTTGAAAAACTATAATAGCAGAGAGGGTCAAAAAGTACTAGGCCAACGCGTTTCCACAACGCGTTTTCGTTCAGAGCCAGCGTCACGTGACTGAAAGCAGAAGAAACGGAGGAGCAGAGCAGTGAGAGGAGCTTGTCACTGCCCCGGTAAGTCAGTCAGTAATTCATACTTTAACATTCATTTGTTCGTTGTGTCAAGTTGCAGTTTGTTTGAAATGACAAACCTGTTCACCCGAAGGAAAACTCGACGAAGTGCTATTAGAAGACATCCTGCCATAACTTTTTGGTACATAACAGCTACCGTAGATGCAACACGTATTTGAAAAAGCAGGCGCTGGAGAGCACAATTCGTTTGAATGCAAAATACAATTTCACCTCTAGATGTGAGAAATTCCTACACAATGTCCCTTTAATGTGGGTAACATTGTATTAATATATTTTCATCAGGTAAGATACTCATTACCCCTTTATCTAAATCTCAATACGCAACCGTTGGACTCGCACATCTGTCATTCTTGTAGGTTTTTTTTTAACACTTTTTATTCGTGTTTGTAGTTCTAATCGAATCCTCATTCAACTCGCAATGGGTTTTGGGCAATATTAGCCATTAGAGTGTGCACGGATCCTCAAAATATGGTGGATGTGCGAGACTGACGATTAAGTAAGGGTTTGAAAATGACTAATAATCAACATTTAAAGGTGCAGTGTGTGATTTTTAGTGGCATCTAGTGGTGAGGTTACGAATTGCAACCAACAAAAGTTACGGTGGCTGACAGGAAAATATGTCATCGTCTGAGACAGCAGAGAGTAGCCAGTTCAGCAATGAGGTTTCTTTACAAGGATAAATTAAGAAATTATGTTTACTTAATTATTCAGTAAAACTATATGTTATTGCGAATATTATTGTTACTTGTTCATCATTGTGTCAGTGTTTTATTCGCTGAACTAAGCTTGCTTCCTTGTACAAAGAGCAACATAGTGATGAAACGCGTATGTCCGTTTAGGGCTACTGTGTGTTCGCTGTCGGCTACTGTAGAAACGTGACGAGACAATATGCCGACCTCCATAGAAGGGGGTGCCTGCGGTTATGGAGATATAAATGTCTCATTCTAAGGTAATAAAAACATAACGGTTCATTATGCAAGGTCTTTATACACCACTGAAAACATAGTTATGGATCTTATATTGCATTTCACGTACCTCAGTCTGATCATAACTCATATAATTTTCCAACTACATTGTCTTCCAATTCGTTATCGTATCCATTACAAAATTTTACTGCTCACATATAAAGCTCTTCATAATTTGGCTCCTCTCTATCTCTCAGATTTTCTTCATTTGTATACTCCTTCACGTTCTTTGAGATCATCCTCAGCAGAATTATTGGCTGTTCCAAATTATAAATTGAGTACATTTGGTGATAGAGCTTTCAGTTGTGCAGCGCCAAAATTATGGAATTCTTTACCATTGCGCATTCGCCAGTTGGATTCAATTTCCCTGTTTAAAGCTCAGATTAAAACTTATCCATTTAGAATATCTTTTAGTGATTTGATTGTTTGATTTGTTGATTGTATGTTTGATCGGTTTGTCTGTCTTTTTGCATAGCTTTGTATATTACTGATTTAATTTTATGTTGTATGGTGTCCTTGAGTGCCTTGAAAGGCACCTTTAAATAAAAGGTATTATTATTATTATTATTATTAATGTTTTACTTTGTTTAAAAAATGAGTTAAAAAAACTGACAACATGTAGGCTAAATTCCGGTTGGACATGGAAAGCATGTGTAACGGTCATCAGCTGGAGTGCCCTTTAGAGCCACCAGAGGGCACTCCACTTCAGTTTTTTGTTTTTCCCTCACAACACTACATTTCCCATCCTCACTGTCCGGACTCATCATCACTGATCACATTCACCTGTCATTACCTTGTTTAGCTCACCTCTTATTCATAAATGCCACCTACGTCACTACCAAATAGAACGCCGCCATATTTACGACCGATCTCGCCCGGTATGGCCGCCCAAACTGCCCATTAGAGAGAGAGAGAGATAGAGATAGAGATAGAGATAGAGATAGAGATAGAGATAGAGATAGATAGATACCTGGAGGCTCCGTTCCTTATTTGTTACCCCCAGTTTTCTTTTGTCCATTATTATCTGCCCCAGACTTGCCCCAATTTGCCTTCCATTTTATATATATATATATATATATCTTGTGCATAACCCCTCCCCATACAGTGGAGATCGCTTGAAGGCTTTCAAGAGTACCGATGCATATTAATATGCTGTGGCTGGATGGGTAAAAGACGTAAAAGTGCGGCACCTGGCCACCAAGGATTTATATTTAATCATGGGAAATGTTGGTATTATAAAAAAAAATTAAAATGTATGATTTTGGTGGTAGTTTGCTGTGACTAGGTAGCGAGTTGTTAGCTAGCTAAGTGGCTAACAGCTGGTAGCTTGCCAGCTGTTAGCCAAGGCTCACGGCTAGCTGTCATTAATCTGGATTAGGCCTGTCGCGATAATCAATTAATCGCATGATAAAAAAAAATGAGCTCGATAATTTTCCCAACGTGATAATTTCCATTTGTATGCTTGTTTGTTTTCCTCGTTTCTCTCTCTCTCTCTACCAAATAGACTGGATGATAACTCTACTATCAAAACGGACATTTAAACATAATGTTGTGTGTATTTGTCCATTCAGACACGAAACAGGGCTCAATTCATTACTCGCGCGCTGTATAACGTTAGGGGTCTATGGCTGCACGCTTCGGGTCGGGTGTGTGCGCACAGAAAAATGAGACATGATACAGTATGAGACATTCATACAATATGAGACATTTCTTCTATCCTCTTCTATCTTTTGGTATAGAATAAAATACCAGTTCGGGGTTCCTCTTTCGGCTGTTGTTGCAGCTAACTGCACAACATATTGCAGGCATTACTGAGACCGTCGGTCGTAAAGATGGCGGCGCAAAGCTACAGTACGAGATAAATTATTCGTACCCGAACGAATAAGCCTGGTTTTCACATTCAATCACTGCGTAATTTTGTATGTTGTTGCACTTACTGCATCTCTGAGCATTTCTTTGGTTCCCTATATTTTGGTTTCTTGGACTCTCTGCCTGCCTCTGGATTACCCGTTTGCCTTGTTCCCAACCTTGTGTGTTTGTTTGTTTGGACTGCCTACCTGTATTTCGACCTGTTGCCGGTTCATTTGATTACGTGTCTGGATTACCCCATCTTATTAAAAGCTGCATTTGAATCTAAACTTTCTGGTCTCAGAGCAGTTCGTGAAAGCATGTGTCAAAATGTTGCAGTGAGACATGCCGACATGCTTATGTTGCTTTTGTACTGCTGTGAAAGTTTTCATTATATTTAAATGGCACCTATCATATTAAATACATTTAATAGAAACTATCTTAAAATCATATTGGTCTCATGATACCTAAATAATAACTAAATACAAATCAGTGTTTGTCATACCTGGATGATCCACGACCTTGTTTGTTTCTGAGTAGTCCACTTTATTTTATTTCTTTTTTCCCCTCATTCTTTGGTTATTTTCTGCATATTTGAATCCTTTCCAACAGGTACTGGATCAGAAAGTTTCTATTATTTTGTTCAAAGATAATATTTTCACACACACACCTCTAGAGGTCTTCATTGTACTCGTTTGTAAATCAGTGCCATCGCCTTCATCTCTTGTCTCATTCACCTTTGTGTATTTAAAGGCCCATTGAAGTGTAGAATACAATTCTACAGGTAATGGGTTTTTCAATTTACTTATTTTTACCAGAGCTAAAATGTGAATGGAGTATACAGCTACATATATTGATGTATAAAATGTGAAAAGACTTTTCAGTGACATTGATATTCTAAGTGAGTTATTTTGTCCATTCAGTTCAATTGTATTTGTGACAGAGACAAATTCGGTAATTTTATCACGCTACTGCATTATCGGTGTGATAATGTGTAAATTTGTGATTTAAAAGGAATGTGATTGTGAATTTCTCACATGAACAAACACTCAATTTGAGCTATTTTGACTCTAATCCTATTCTGATTAAATCCTTTTGTTACTTTCACAAGAGTTGTATTCTTTCAAAATAGTTTATTTGTGACAATTTAATCATGTGTGAGTATAGATTTTAATTATAAGTAATTTTCAGCTTATAACTACTACGGGAGAAGTACTTTATTTAGTGACATCAGAGGGTCCTAACTTCGACAACTTCAAGCCCTGACATAAATATTATATGAATGTGGGGAGCTTCAGGAAGAAACATGTAAACGGTCTTCATGGAAGGAGATCCATGATGTGGATCATCATGGATCATCATAAAGGAGGCTTCATGATGACTAATGATGACTGACTCATCATCAGTGCAATAAGGCCCACCGGCCATTTCTTCGTCATGATGACACATTTAGACGTTTTTTTGCCTGTGACGAAAATTACTTGCCTTAAAATAGCTTGCCTGTAACTCCACACCCTTGCTTAATTCAGTATACTTCATTTTCCATACATGAATATGCAAATTAGCCCCGCCTCCACTCACTCCAGCTCAGAGATCCACTCGCTAAACTTTACTCAAGTTACTGTAGTAAACGCTGTACACTGGTATTGACTTTTACAACATCGGACACATCATGGTAAATAATATGATTAGCCTTTTGCTTGACTACGTTATCAAACAGCTAATAATGTGTTGCTAATGTTACACAAACCATGTTTCCGTTCGCTATCTCAGAGTCAGACAGCTGCTTTCTAACAATCAGCATCCTTAGAAACGCTTTGAACAACTCAGAGCGTCAGTGGAGAAAAGCATATAGTTCATCATAACATCGTAATATACATCATATACATAATTCACCCGCTATACTGCTAAATGTACCCAATTTTTCATATCAACAGAAAAATATAGCGGGATAACCTGGCTTCTCTCGAGACTCCACTGCTTCACAGCAGTTAATGACAGCTAAAGCCCACCGGCACGTTGACGTGATTGGTTACAAGGTAGTTTGTGACGTAAGAAACACCGGCGATTTGAGACTGTCTTTGGTTCACTGGAGTTTTAAGGAGAAAATACTCGGCAAAGGTGTTGACTAATGAATTTGCACATGGTTTGTCTTAAAACACAACATTTAAATAACATTAAAAATTAGATTTTCACCACAGGGGGTCTTTAAGTAAAAGTACAGATACCGTACAGCGAAAACGTCTCAGTTATGTATGTAACCCTCGTTCCCTCAGTAGGGAATGGAGACGTTACGTCGGATGACTACGAATGGGGTTTCGCTTAGAAAGCCTATCAACTTCGAGTATTACAAAACGAGCCAATGGCAAAGAAATGCCATGGGTCTGCGGAATTTGCATAGCGTAACACCGCCCTACCTCGTGGGTATAAAAGGAGGACGCTGGCAACATGCAGATTTGTTTCTTCGCTGAGGAGCCAAGACTGAGCTCAGGCGATCCCCGCGGTACAGCGGAAAGTGGCAGGCAGACGTAACGTCTCTGTTCCCTACTCAGGGAACGAGGGTTATATACGTAACCGAGACGTTCCCTTTCGTTGTCACTCCCGAGTTACGTCGGATGACGACGAATGGGGTTACCAGTCTAATCACGCCACCTTCACAGCTGTCTTCCAGTGCCCTGCGTAAATCTGAGATCCCTGTCGTGAGACTGGCATGGACGAAGGACTCCTATTTAGCACAGGAATACACTGGTACACAGGTACACTGGGGAGCATATCCCATAGCTCAGAGGAATATGCAATTATTGCCAACCCAGAGGGGGGGACTTAGAGAATACACATATGACCCGGAGGGATGCATATGGAGAACACTGGGGTGTCCAGCCGCAGGTGGAATATTTCAACCCCAGGGGTGGCAAGGTGACTTGCCAAGGGAAAGACACATGATCAGAGAGGCTTACAGTGGAAATACACATGTGGGGGTCGCTCAGGGGCGGGACCATACACACGGGAGGCACCTAGCCACTGGCACCGACGTCAGGAGTGCTGGAGGAACTCAGGGCTTTCAGAGAAGCTCACCTGAGGAGGATATCGCACGTATCCAGTCCGTGGAGTGGAATGAGCAAGCGAAGACACCTGAGCGGGTCCAGTACTAGCTGGTTGAAGCGAGTACATGAGAGGACACTGGCTCCACTCGGAGATTGTAGAATCTGGCGAATGTATTCGGTGTCGCCCAGCCTGCAGCTCTGCTGATGTCTGTTAGCGAGGCGCCATGCGCTAGAGCCCAAGAGGACGCCACACTCCGGGTGGAGTGGGCAGTCACACCAAGGGGGCACGGTCGACCTTGCTGCTGGTTGCTGTGGTTTCTTTCTTTAACCACATTAGGGTGCTGCCCACCCGGGGGTGAGCAGCGGGGAGTGAAGAAAAAAAATTCTCCCCCGGCCCTCCACCGGGGGAAGGAGTGGTCCTGCTACCACCTCCTGAAGAGTAACACTCAACATCCCTGAGCAGCCCGTCTCAGGAGCGCCGCTTGGCCCGGTGTTTAGCGGGGGGCGGGGCTGGAGAGGGCTGCGGCGCCTTCTTACGGCTTCCTCCGCGACCGGGCCCGGGTGGAGGCTGCTGCTTGGGCTGGGCGGGAGGGGCGGGAGCCGTAGGAGGGCGCCCTCGGCGGCGAACAGACTGAGTACTCTGTCCGGTCGGCTGGGTGGAGGCAGCAGCGGGCCGTCGGGGCAGAATATGCTTAATAGCCTCAGTCTGTTTCTGGTCGGTCGAGAACTGTTGGGCGAAATCCTCGACCGCACCGCCGAATAGGCCGGCCTGGGACATGGGGGTGTCGAGTAGCCGGGACCGCTCGGCATCCCGCATGTCAGCCAGGTTCAGCCATAGATGTCTCTCCTGGACCACGGCTGTGGACATCACCAGACCCAGGGAGCATGCGGTCACCTTCGTCGCCCGGAGAGCGAGGTCGGTGGCGGCGCGTAGCTCATCGAAGAGCCCTGGGTATGTCCTACCCTCGTGCATGTCCCTTAGCATCTGGGCCTGGTAGACCTGCAGAGTGGCCATGGCATGCAGAGAAGCAGCTGCCTGTCCCGCCGCTCTGTAAGACTTCGCCACCAACGTAGACGAAAATCGACAGGCTTTGGATGGGTGCTTAGGCTCGCCACGAGAAGAAGCACTCTGAGGACACAGTTACATCGCAACAGAGCGTTCAACCGGGGGAGCCCTGTGTACCCACGGGCAGCTGCCTCATCGAGGCGAGGAAAGGCGGATGAAATCAACGAGCGGTCGCGAGAAGACATGGGAGTCTGCCAGGACTTCGAGATTTCATCATGCACGTCCGGAAAGAAAGGTATTGGGGCAGGCTGCAGACGGGAACCAGCAGCTGTACCCAAAAACCAATCGTCCAGCCGCGAGCGCTCGGGACAGGGCGGAGGGGTCCACTCTAAACCGATGCTTGCGGCCGCCCTGGAAAGCATGGCCGTCATCTCTGGATCAGACTGAGCCACAGCAATATTCACACCCGAAGGTGGCAGCTGTGACGAGTCGTCACTTCCAGATGACTCAGACCCGCCTTGTGATGCTGCAATCGACATAGCGTCTTCCTCTGGAGCACCAAAGGAAACCCGCGGGGCAGCCGAAGATGGTCCCGCGGCAATCCCCTGAACACTTGCGGGTTGCAACACTGAGGAAGGTGCTGTGGGGCACGGACAGATTAACACAGTCTCATCCCAAGACGTCATATAACTGACGTCTTGGGACGTCTTTTGACCATACGTCAATATCCGCCTTTTTAGGGTACCCTTAAACGTCGGTTATAGACGATCCTGGGACGTCATACAACTGACGCTTTACCTTTAACGTCAGTTAGGTGACGGGGTAGGTTTAGGTTTAGGTCTGGGGTAGAGTTAGGATCCGATAACGTCATCTAACCGACGTTTAAGGGTACCCTAAAAAGGCGGATATTGACGTATGGTCAAAAGACGTCCCAAGACGTCAGTTATATGACGTCTTGGGATGAGACTGCGCTGGACAGATAGTCGGCGCTTTGTTCCACACAGTCACCCGAAGATCACCCTGGCCACCAGCCGAAGTAGAGCCTCTCAGAGGCGCTAGATCGGGGTGTGGATGAGGGGGCTCTCACTCTTTCGAGGTCATTGAGTCTCGATCGTAGTGTTGCGATGGTCATGTTCCCACAAAGAGAACATGACTCATCCACGAGCGCAGCTCTAGCGTGATCAATGCCCAAACACACTAGACAGCGCTCGTGCCCATCAGAGTCAGATACAAGTCGACCGCAACCAGCAGTGCACGGGCGAGGCATCTTTAAAAAGACGAGAGGCGTGCAAGCTCTTTTGTGAGAGAAAAACTCGAGTGCTGAAGCGCCCGCGGAGAAACACACTCACTGGCAAACCACGCACAGATAAGCAGGAAGTGTGCACTTGCCAGGAGATCGCCGTCACACCAACACTGGAGAGTTTATTTGTCTCGTAAGAAGCTGACAAAATCAGAGATGGCTTAAGGAGTGAAGAATTAAACTTGGCTCCGAAGCGAAAACATATCTGCATGTTGCCAGCGTCCTCCTTTTATACCCACGAGGTAGGGCGGTGTTACGCTATTCAAATTCCGCAGACCCATGGCATTTCTTTGCCATTGGCTCGTTTTGTAATACTCGAAGTTGATAGGCTTTCTAAGCGAAACCCCATTCGTCGTCATCCGACGTAACTCGGAGTGACAACGAAAGGGAATGACTGTTACAAGTTACCAATTCCAATATGACTTGAGTAAAAATCTTACCCCTGGTTTCACAGATAAGCCTGAAGCCTATAGTCCCAGACTAAAATACATGTTTGTGCATTGTTTTGTCTCAAGGTGCACACCAGTAATGTTTTTTCTAAGATGTGTTTATAAAAGCTACTTAAATGTCCTAATTGACCTAAGGCCTAATCCTGGCTTAATCTAAGCTCTGTCTGTGAAACCGGGCCTTAATGTTTTACTTTGAGTTAAAAAAAAGAAAAACTGATGCCAACATGTAAATCCAGGTTGGACTTGGAAAGCATGTGTCAAAATGTTGCAGTGAGACATGCTGACATGCTTATGTTGCTTTTGTACTGCTGTGAAAGTGTTCAATATTAAAATGACACCTATCATATTAAGTACATTTGATACAAACTATCCTAAAATCATATTATTCTCAAGATACAATCATGATGCAATCATGTGTGAGTATACATTTTAATTATAGGTAATTTTCTACGGGAGGAGTACTTTATTTAGTGACATCAGAGGGGCCTAACTTCACCATACATGTATCTCACAAAAGGTTCTCCTCACGTTCATAACAAGCCCTGACATGAATATATGAATGTGAGGAGGTTCAGGAAGATACATGTAAACAGACACCTGAATCAGTGGCAGCTGCTGGTCTTTCAAAGAGGGGAGGCTCATTTTTTGGGAAAAAAAATACTAAGTAATAGTGGTTACTATCCTTTTACTACATCTATAACCATACAACTAAGGTTACTGTGGTAAAAGCATGGTAAGTGTTGCGGTTACAGTGCATTTACAACAAATGACACATTAAAACTACCAATAATGTGGTAAAAGCATGGTAAGTTTTATGATTACTGTCCTTTACTACACGGTGTATAATAAAAGGACAATAATCACAAAACTTACCATGCTTTTTTGTTAAACTGAAACAAGGAATGTGGATATAATTGTGTGAAATGTATGATGAAAATTGGCTAACAATTTCGCTAAGCAAATACCAAGAAATAGGTTGCAGCAGTTTGTCTTTCGACTAACTTACACTTTCAAAATCCGCGATGGGACTGACGCAGCTCGAATAGAGAGCCTTAGTTCCTCCCCTTCCGGTGGACCACCATGGGATCTTATTTCGGAAAAATATTGTATGGTAGTCAATGGCGAGAGACAACAAATATTTGGATCCCCTTTGAATTGTGCCCTGAATTACACATATGATGTTTGTCAATTTAAAAGATACATTTTAAAGTCAAGAAAGTCGCAGTTTGATGTAAAACTGTTGAGGTATAAGACTGTGAAAATACGTAATTACAAAGACTACAAACCCAAAAGGCGCGCATGTGACGTCATACTCTCTCAATGAATGAAGCTAACTTTACTGAAGCTAACGTATGTCATTTTTTTCTATAGTCTAACGTTATAATCGTAACGTTACACCGTTACGCCTGTGTGTTTTGTACCAGACTGCACACACACGAGCTTGGTGGCGTACATAGTGCGAGATGAGAGATGTAGTTCATTGAGCGCTTTTCACATAACTAAATGTTACTCTTCTGTTTTATGACAAACTGTGACTTTCTTTACTTTCATAATTGTCTTTTAAGTTGACAAACATCATATGTGTAATTCAGGGCACAGTTCAGACAGAATAAAAAGATAAGTTGTCTCTCGCCATTGACTACCATACATATTTTTTCCGAAATAAGGTCCCGTGAGCCGGAAGCGGAGGGGAGGGGCTTAGGCTCTCTATAGCTTCCGCGTGCGCGTCAGCGACTGTTTATTGTACAAAATCGTTGTCAATCAAAAGGGGATGCAGTCCTCCAATCATCACGCGGAAGCCCGGAGTCCAGGCCAGCCCACTCCTCTATTCTCCCCAGAGAAGCCGAGCGTCCGTGGACGGGACATAAATCGCAGATTTATCCAATGACCGTCTAGTTTAGAAGCACTGAAAAAAACTTTTTAAAGCAGCCCCATTGAAGTCAATGGACACTCGGCTTCAACAGGGAAATGCACTGACGCTCCGGGAATGTATGAGAAGGAAATCGAGTCAGACGACCTGATATATGTAGCTGATTCTGAACAAACTCGTCTTCGAGATGAACATGTTCTAACGCATTTTTAGGCAAAAAAATGTTAATACAATAGTACATGTTTGACCTTTAATTTTTTGACATTATAGGGGAAGCCGAGCTTCCCTTGCAGTCTTAAAGAAATCCCCACTGACCTAAATGAGGCATTATCACTATGATGACTAATGATGACTGACTCATAATCAATGCAATAAGGCCCACTGGCCATGTTTTCATCATCATAATGACATATTGGCCTTGATGGGTGAAACTGGCAAAAATAGACAGAAAGAACTCACTTACTCTAAAATCACCAGTTTAGGTTATGCCAAAATCTACATTTAAACTTGAAATGCAGAGGTATAAAGAGTACCTGAAGTAAAAATAGAGATACCTTACAGCGAAAATTCATCTTACCCCCAGTTCACAGACAAGGCTTAAGCTAAAGGCTTTTAACCGAAAGCAGCTTGCAGTGATAGTTCAATTAGGACATTTAAGTAGATTTTAAGATATAAGTCCTTATCCTAGCTAAATCTAAGCCCTGTCTGTAAAACCAGGCCGTAGAGTATCTGATTTTAACAGTACTGAAGTATTTTATTCAGACTGAATGTAGGCTCAAAGATGCACAAGATGCCAGTGAAAAACAAGAAATTGTTTATTCGAGGGGAGCAAAAATCACATTTATTTTCTTAAGTTGGAATAAAATGGCACTCTTCAATATTGCACTCGACACGACGGCCTCTTAAAAGTCCACAAACACTTAAGTCTCAATTAAGCTTAAGTGCTTAAAAAGGGTATAAAAGTAAACCGATATCCTTCAAAACAATCTCTTCAATATAATGGATTAAAAAAATAATGTTAACTAACTTCAAGGTTTGAATAGGATTGCTGGTTTCGGCCTCATCAGTGGCTGCAGCCGTGTCCTCATCTCCTATATGAAACACCTGCGATTCACAACTACCTGCTAATGCACTTGCTACAGTAGCCTATATATTTAAGGTAATATATCTTGTGTGGTTTTCCCCTTACCCAAACTTGCTAACTTGGCAGGTAGTTGTGAATATGAATGAATATATATATATGCCTTACTCATTTATTCAATGCCCTGAGATGGCGATATTGCTCCTTTTGTACCAGAAATAAACCGCTGCAAAAGGTGCCATGCAAAATGTCTTGGAGTAGAGATCACACACAAAAAAAAATGGTTAAGTAGAGAGTAAAAGTTACTAATATCATTGATAAAGTACAATGTAACCAAAAAGATACTTAAGTGCAGTAACTAATAACATTTACTCAAATACTTTACACCACTGTATAAATGCCATTATTACTCAGCTCTGTTAAAATAAAGCTGCATCTGATTTTGAATGTATTAAGAATAAACTCAACATGAACATACAGGTGCTGGTCATATAATTAGAATATCATCAAAAAGTGGATATAGTAATTCATTACACGCAGACTGATATATTTCAAGTGTTCATTCCTTTTAATTTTGATGATTACAACTGACAACTAATGAAAACCCCAAAATCAATATCTCAGAAAATTAGAATATTGTGAAAAGGTTCAACATTGAAGACACCTGGTGCCACACTCTAATCAGCTAATTAACTCCTAACACCTGCAAAGGCCTTTAAATGGTCGCTCAGTCTAGTTCTGTAGGCTACACAATCATGGGGAAGACTGCTGACTTGACAGCTGTCCAAAAGACGACCATTGACATCTTGCACAAGGCGGGCAAGACACAAAAGGTCATTGCTAAAGAGGCTGGCTGTTCACAGAGCTCTGTGTCCAAACACATTAATAGAGAGGCGAAGGGAAGGAAAAGATGTGGTAGAAAAAAAGTGTACAAGCAATAGGGATAACCGCATCCTGGAGAGGATTGTGAAACAAAACCCATTAAAAAATGTGGGGGAGATTAACAAAGAGTGGACTGCAGCTGGAGTCAGTGCTTCAAGAGCCACCACGCACAGACGTATGCAAGACATGGGTTTCAGCTGTCGCATTCCTTGTGTCAAGCCACTCTTGAACAAGACACGGCGTCAGAAGCGTCTCGCCTGGGATAAGGACAAAAAGGACTGGACTGCTGCTGAGTGGTCCAAAGTTATGTTCTCTGATGAAAGTAAATTTTGCATTTCCTTTGGAAATCAAGGTCCCAGAGTCTGGAGGAAGAGAAGAGAGGCACAGAATCCACATTGCTTGAAATCCAGTGTAAAGTTTCCACAGTCAGTGATGGTTTGGGGTGCCATGTCATCTGCTGGTGTTGGTCCACTGTGTTTTCTGAGGTCCAAGGTCAACGCAGCCA
Organism: Gila robusta; assembly: GCA_030770095.1. Taxonomy (NCBI): domain Eukaryota; kingdom Metazoa; phylum Chordata; class Actinopteri; order Cypriniformes; family Leuciscidae; genus Gila; species Gila robusta. The sequence continues at coordinate 23,874 of JAVALU010001130.1, read as the reverse complement.
TCTACCAGGAAGTTTTAAAGCACTTCATGCTTCCTGCTGCTGACCAACTTTATAGAGATGCAGATTTCATTTTCCAACAGGACTTGGCACCTGCACACAGTGCCAAAGCTACCAGTACTTGGTTTAAGGACCATGGGATGTAAAAATTTACATCCCATGGTGTAAATTTTTCCCATCCTGTTCTTAATTGGCCAGCAAACTCACCTGACCTTAACCCTATAGAAAATCTATGGGGTATTGTGAAGAGGAAGATGCGATACGCCAGACCCAACAATGCAGAAGAGCTGAAGGCCACTATCAGAGCAACCTGTGCTCTCATAACACCTGAGCAGTGCCACAGACTGATCGACTCCATGCCACGCCGCATTGCTGCAGTAATTCAGGCAAAAGGAGCCCCAACTAAGTATTGAGTGCTGTACATGCTCATACTTTTCATGTTCATACTTTTCAGTTGGCCAACATTTCTAAAAATCCTTTTTTTGTATTGGTCTTAAGTAATATTCTAATTTTCGGAGATACTGAATTTGGGATTTTCATTAGTTGTCAGTTTTAATCATCACAATTAAATGAAATAAACATTTGAAATATATCAGTCTGTGTGTAATGAATTAATATAATATCCAAATTTTACTATTTGAATGGAATTACTGAAATAAATCAACTTTTTGATGATATTCTAATTATATGACCAGCACCTGTACATGCTCTACATCAGTGTTTCCCAACCATGTTCCCGGAGGCACATCAACAGTGCACACTTTGGAAGTCTCCCTTAAGCCGAGTTCACACTGCACGATTTTAGCAGCGACTTTCACTCACAAATGCCCAAAATCATAGGCAAATCGGTGTTTGTTCACGCGAGTGACAATCACGCAGTGTGAATTATCAAAGACGCGATCTGAAGCTGGGTGCACACTGTGCAATTTTGAGACAAATTTTGCAAATCCTTAAGGATTCCTCTGATCCTAGGCTAAAATCGGAAGTCTTTGATCGTTAGTTTGACATGTTCAACGACAGCCGATTAATGACCGTTACGATCAAATTGTACCTCCGACGACATTCTGGCAGTGTCAGAAGATTTGACTCGCAGTCCTGCAGTGTGAAATCTCCTACGATGACTGCCAAAATGTCTTCGTGTTTCAAGACAAGCCATGACCAAAGTTAACGTTAGAGATTTCTTTGTAGCCACCGTTTCAGTCCCGCATGTAATGCAGATCACATCACGAACACATCATTGATTGATGTAAAAGTTTTCTTGCGCGTCCGTTTTTAACGCGTCTTGACTGCCGTAAGGTCTGACATTTATTACAACTGAGATCTTACAGTGTGACATGGCTTACAGTGATGATCATGTTCATACAGTCTGACAAGCAACAATCGTAAAGGACTATTATAAATCGCACAGTGTGTACCCGGCTTGAGAGAATCGCAGATGGCCCGTGAGATATTTGGCATGCTAAATATCTGGACCTGTCGGCGATTCAAAATCCTGCTGTGTGAATGTGTTCTGGGGAGGAGTTATTGACCACAATATCAGCATTTTAATAGATATATTTACAATTATATCAAACAGAAACAAAGCACAAACATTTGCTTGACCAGCAGCAACAGCAGCACATTGCAAAATTATTTTTTTACCCCCAACTCTCTTTGCAGAACACACAATCCTTGCTCCCTGCGTCTCCCCAAACATTTCCTCCAGCATTATCTGTTTTTCTTTTTCTCCTTTTTGCTGCAAATCAGCGCACAGACAATATGGATCGCAAGCTTCTAGCAGGCTATCATTTTTTTAATAACAATTTCAGTCTCATGAACACTTGATCTTGCGTTATATCACTTCTCACGTGTTTGGTTGTGAAATGTAATTTGCGGACCAGACAGAAGTTGTTGGCGATTTTTTTTCTTTTGTAAAGTCATGCAATGTAAAACCCCGTCGCCGATCCATCGTGCAGTGTGCACACAGCAGCAACTGAATGTTATCCCAGATAGTCGTGCAGTGTGAAAAGAACTGTGACCCGACTACTTTGAAAATCATGCAGTGTGAATTCGGCATTATCTAAAACCATATATTTCTGGTCTTGGAGTCTTTACTAATGGGCTGATGAGTTGAATCAGGTGTGTTTGATTAGGAAGAGTTGGAAAATGTGTAGTGTTAGGGGCTGTTTACACGACACCTTTTCCAAAATAACGTAAAACTTTTTATGCGTTTTGGCCGTTCGATTACACGACAAAGGCATTTTGGGTGGCTGAAAACGCAAACTTTTGAAAATGGGTTTCAAAGTGAAAGTTTTTGAAAATGCTTTCTGTGTAAACAACAAAAATGCGAATCTCTGAAAACTATGACGTCATGAATATGCGTATTACGTTTTCAATCTATTGTGTTTCATCGTCATCTAACGGCCTGGTAGTAGAATACAGCGTTTTTAGTCTTTTTCGTGGATCCGTGTGAATGGGGATTGTTTGACACTGGGTGTTGTCTGTACGCAGAAAACTTAATGAAAATTTTTAAGTTGATTCTTAGCAAAAAACCCTTTGTTCTTTCAAAATGATATGTGCTTATCCATGTGTAATTACTTCCACCAACTAATCAAGTAATCTCGTAAGCGTAGAACCTGCGAGTCGCTCGAATGGTGGCAGCCATGTTGCGCCTCCATCTTGAAAATACATTAGCCAAAGAGGGACATACCTGGAAATTCAAGCTTCGCCTTTCTCGCTTTTACAGTCAGTGGCACCGTGAAGAATGCGAGGGGGAGATTACTCGCGACTGCCGGCAGATTTGAAAGCCTGTTGAAGATGGAGGATCACACCTATTCTCGAGGACATGTAATAGAGTCGCCAAGGAAGCGAAAGAGAGAATTAAAACGACAACGCGACAGGCAAATCAACAAGACAAAAGTCAATATTGGAGTGGCTTTTCCAAGATGGAAAGAGCTCAGAGGAGCAAGGATTTTAAAAGGAACACCGAAGTTGCCTGCTTTCTTCTCGACAGGTAATTCAGCCTATTTGTTTTATAGTTGCTTGGCTAACTATAACATGGGCGTGCATAACGCTAGAACCACGTCTAGTAAACTTTTCCTCCCGTGAATGATGAAAAAGGATTGTTTACCTTAAACATAAAAACATAAATAAATCTGTGTGCTGTGACGGATCACAGGCGATGAATAGTTTTACTGGCACCATTTGTAGGCTATATCAAAGGGCACTGTAAATTTTAGTTATTTTTCATTGCTTTTACTTTGTACACAATGTAGCCTAATCTAATAATGCTGGGGTAGCCGATTCCAAGGGTGATATATAATACGGCCACCGTAGGAGTTAAAACGCCCTTGGAATGGGAGGGGCTAGAAAGTAATATTCAGTTGGTAGTCATACAATTTCACTGCTAGATGGGAGAAAATCTTACAGTGTAGCTTTAACACACCCGATTCAAATCATTAGCTTGTTATTATATCTCGAATTATATCTCATGTTTAACCACGACATGCCCAATCTACTCCACCATGGCCACTTGCACTGCCTGCTCCACCCTGGTGTCCTGCACAACCTCCATCTCCAGAGATGGTCTTAGCCCGCCCTGCTCCGCTCTGGCCACCTGCCGCTTGCGACAACGCCTGTTTAATGGAGGGATTCTGGCGGCTGGGGACTCTAGCGTGGCGGCCATGTTGTGAAGAGGCTCAGGTCTTGGGATCACCATACTGGAAAGAGCTGAGCAACGTACTTGCAATAGGCAGACGGATTCCAGTGCTTCCAAGTCTGGTGATTACATCACCCCAAAAATTGTTTAGGGGAAGCGTCCTCCTCTACCTCCCCCCCAGTGAAGGAGGAATCACTGATCCGAAGGGCATAGTTTAGGAACTCACTCCGCGATTGTCAAGGACCATCATGGATGAGCGTGGTTGGAACAGGTTATTTAGCCCATAGCAAAATAAGTCAATAAGAGCAAAGTCTTGGAGGTCAGTAAAATTAGCAATGTCTAGGAAGTCCTGGATGTGGTCCATGAGAGAGAGAGTTCCCTGATGAAGGCCGAAAAGATGTACTGCTGGATCCATGTCGGTGAAGTCTTCTGTCACAAACTGCTCCGGGACTTGGGTGAAGATCCAAATGCAGTTTTATTGGGGCAATCAGAACATCATGAGTCCAGGCAAAGGTTTATGGGAAATGTAGTTCATCATGGAATGGCAAAGGACTAGAGAGGAGTGCTCTGCTTTTTCCTGAGTTAAGATTTTCTTTAGGCTGTCTCTGTATCTTTTATATGGAATGGTTCTCCTGAAAAACACACCTCTGGTCAAGATTTCATTACTGTTTATTTCAGTACAAGATGAAGAGCAGATTGGTTGTTTACCTGCAGAGCTTTCGTCAGATTTACTGATTTTGATAAAGAAGATTGCCACGATCACAGCCAGCATGAAGACAGCAACTACCACATATGAGCAACCATACCTGAGGATTGGTTCAATATTTTATTACATTTACCATGAATTCAGTTCACAAAGCAAATGGGTTTAAAAAAAAAAGTAGATAAACTCACAAAGTTATCTGTGGCAGTTGTCCCATTGGGGAAATGGGTGAAAGCAATTAGCTAATATTCATATATTTTATATATGAGAAAATAATTGTATTCTCAGAGCAATACTGAAATGAACAGCCCTGGCCTGCAAAGGCATCTAGTCTATAAACTCAGTCATGTAAACAGCAGTGAAACAATTTTTACATACTTTCACAGCTGCTGCATTTATTACAATTCACACCAATGTAGACTCCGGGTCCTTTGGAGCAGTTCTTGGCAACATACCAACCTGTGGATTTGCATTGAATGATTATTAAGTAATGAACAGTGGTCACTGCAATATATTCTGATGTATTATTATTTAGTCAGTGGAGCTCACCTTCTGGGCAGTAAAGGCAGCACTGCAAATCTGGAAGTTGGAAATGGTTCTTTGGGCATGTTTCGACACAGAGTACTGAGCGCCCCCACAAATATTGCCTGGAGTTATCAGAATACTGTTTCAATATATCACTCTCAAATTACATATGTCTGAATCTGGAATTAAAAACGGTTCAAGAAAAGAAAATGGAAAGCAAAAACTATTTTTGCAGAATGTAGAAAACATGAACAAAATCCCTTTCAGTCATTCCAGAGTGAAAATATTATCTTTACATGCTTGGTAATGTTTACTTAATCATATAGATTAAAACAACAACCAAAGACTTTTTCACAGTAGTTAAAATGTTTAGTTCACACATGAAACAGTTCTAACACTTATCAAAACACGTTTGCTGTCTGTTTGGTTCATTGTAGGTTGTAGGCTGAAACAAGTGTTTCTTACCAGCGTCTTCTGTAAATCCCTTATACACAACTCTCTGCTTTAAACCAGCCAGAAATGAAGGTGAACCATATTGTCAGGGTGTTGTGCAGAAGGAGAAGTCAGAAGTTCCAAGATAAACATTTACTTACAAAATATAACTCAAACAGGTTCAGACAGGCAGAAGGTTCACACACAAATACAACATAGAACAGACAAAGACTGACTGAACAGAAGGGAACTAAATACAAACACAAATGAACATTGATTGACAGAACACAGGTGAAACAGATGATGATGATGATCTAAACACAGGTGAACTAAATGACAGAAACCATAGGAACAAATGAGTGCCGGGAAACAGAACAAAGGAAGACATGTGACTAACGCTCCTCACAATTGAGCATGCTGGTTGTTCCTAAAACTCGCTTAAAGTCTATGGGTGACAGGGCTTTTTCCTTCTATGCACCTGTCCTTTGCAATTCTCTGCCTCTTGACCTTAGGGAAGCCCAGACTTGTGCCATTTTTAAAGGTCAACTTAAGACATACTTTTTTAAACTTGCATTTACCTGTTGATGTGTTTGCTTTTAACAATTGTCTATTGTGTGTACAGCACTTTGAGAAGCTGCTTTTAAAGGCGCTTTATAAAATAAAGGGTTATTATTATATTATTATAATGAAAATACAAACAAACACTGACACGTGACATGGTTTAGAGCGGGTTTTATTCAGGGCTGCCAACTCTTACGTATTTAGCGTAAGACGTGAGATTCACGCAATTGACTCTTTTCACACACTCTCACGCCACACATATCCATCCTTCACGCAGAGAAAAATCACAAAGCAAAGAGGACACTGACACCGACAGACAAGACAGGGCAGGTTACTTTTGATATGAAACAAATCCTTAGCTCTCAGATTCTGTCAGTTTGATTAAGAAATTCAAACAATAAATTTGTTTAGCGCTTGTAAATGTGATGGGACAGATCACTGTAGCGCCTCAGTTCAAGTGGCATGTGAACCGATCATCTCTTACTGTTTACTACTAGTTTTAGTAAATAAACAGGAATGAACAATAGGTATGTTGAAAGATGCAGTACAATTTACCGAAATGTATATGCCTCTCACATAATATCGATCAATCAGTATTTTTCAACTGTGGAAAGAGGTCAATAAAACAGCTGGAGAACAATGTCACATAACGTTACATTTACCTTTTAAAGGAACACTCCACTTTTTTTGGAAATAGGCTCATTTTCCAACTCCCCTAGAGTTAAACAGTTGAGTTTTACCGTTTTCATATCCATTCAGCCGATATCCGGGTCTGGGCGTAGCACTTTTAGCATAGCTTAGCATAGATCATTGAATCTGATTAGACCGTTAGCATCTCTCTCAAAAAAATGACCAAAGAGTTTCGATATTTTTCTTATTTAAACCTTGACTCTTCTGTAGTTACATCGTGTACTAAGACCGATGGAAAATTAAAAGTTGCGATTTTCTAGGTCGATATGGCTAGGAACTATATATGAATATCATATGATGTCACCAACGTCTCCTCACTGACGTCACTCACTTCTAAAACTTGTCTGCCGCCATCTTGAGTACCTGATTCGGCAAGATCGATACATCAGTCGCAAAGGAACTAGCTAGCCATGCCTTCAATATGTTGGTGTAACAACAAAAAAGGAGACTCCAAAATATCCTTTTATAGGCTACGTCAGGACGAAAGAAGACGCCATCAGTGGCTTGCAGTCATCAAGAGGGCAGACTGGACACCAACTGCAAACATTTGCTATGCAGTGCTAATTTTGTCTGTGGTGAGTGGATGTAAATATATTGTTAACGAGCTAACGCTATAGCTTATGGGTGTGCGATATCACGATTTTTGATCGAGGACGATTAAAATGTCTCCACGATCTGCTTTTGTAGAAATATCGTAGTATCGTGCATTCTATCAGTTGCAGTTCTGGCGCCTCCGTCTCAACATAGGCTACAACGCGACGTATATTCACACCAAATGTTAACGCAGAGGAACGGGACACTGCAGTTCACAAAAGTTCATTATTTGCATATGCTTTAAAGCCTTGCCGGTTAAACAAGTCATTCACGTGCTGATGCGCGGCTCTAACGTGTGCTTTTCTGAGCGCAGACACCCGAAGCGCACATGCACTAAGCCTGTCTAACAGTGCCTGGTTACTGAACTAAGTTATCTTTCTAGTCTTATTGCGCTAATACTGTCAAATACACAAGGTTTACATAAACAAAGTTGGTTATGTATAAAGTATAACAAACAGATAAAATTGAGAGAAAATCTGCTAGTCAAACTTCAGAGGCTGGAAGTACGCATCAGGTATCGCGTAAGGATCACACCCTAACGATGATATTTTTTGAAAGTAGCGTTTCTTTTCATGGCAATCGAGGTGCGAAATGTTGTCTTTCGTAGCCATTTACTGTATCCGTACGAAGCTGTAAATCGTAGCAAGCTAGCTAGCTAATGCTTGTCAGTACCATAGACAGTACTCGGTAGGTACTCAAGATGGCGGCAGTCAACTGGAAAAAGAGTGGATGACGTAAGAGGTCACGTGACTGATATTTATGTATACTCTCATTCTTGCGTAATAATCAAGGAACTTTGCTGCCGTATCATGGGTGCAGCAGGCGCAATGATATTACGCAGCGCCTGAAAATAGGCTAACTTCCGTCAACATAACCAACATGACAACCTGCTTGCACAGGGAGCGTGCCTTGTAACCATGGAGACATTTGTGAGAGACGATTCAGAAGACATTTACTTTGGTGCAGATCCTGAACCGTATTTATTTGAAACTTAGTGCCGGTCACGTTGGAAGTTACCTAGCTGGGGACTATTTTCAGGCACTGCGTAATATCATTGGCAGAAAAAGTTCCTTGATTATTATGCAGGAGAGTATAGTTCCTAGCCATATCGGCCTAGAAAATTGCAACTTTTCATTTTCCGTCGATCTTAGTACACAATGTAACTACAGAAGAGTCAAGGTTTAAATTGGAAAAATATCGAAACTCTTTGGTAATTTTTTGGAGAGAGATGCTAACGGTCTAATCAGATTCAATGATCTATGCTAAGCTATGCTAACAGTGCTACGGCCAGACCCGGATATCGGCTGAATGGATTTGAAAACGGTAAAACTCAACTGTTTAACTCTAGGGGAGTTGAAAAATGAGCCTATTTCCAAAAAAGTATAGTCTGTTACTTTAATGACAATAGCATGATAGTTGGCTAGAAAAATTTGCTATAGAAAGGAGTATTTTGCTAAATATGTGCACCATATTACATATTTATTATATTTTTACTTATTAAAATATTATAACGTTATTATGATAAAAACCACATATTTAATTTGAGTTATTTTAAACCTTTAATAATAATACCAGCTGGAAGGGCTCTCTGAATGTTTACAGTATTAGGTGAGATTTTTTTAAAGAAAAATGTACATATCTACTGTACCTAGTATTTATCCAAATTAATAGATATTAAATCAAGATCAGAATCAAATCACAAGAATTAAATTGAAATCGTGAAATTTGTGTCAAGCAATAATATACACCGTAGCCTACCAGTCATTGTACCATGTAAACATTGTAACGTCACTAAACTTATTAAATTTCTGTTTAGTTACCAAATGTTTTGACAATCACAATCACTTATTGATATGCAAGGCTCTTTTTTTTTTACATCCAATTTCCACTGTTCATACCAAATTTGAGTTTGAAATGAATTTCGTTTCTTGAGGAGAACAGTTGAATACAATTGAACAGAACAGAACCTGTGTTGGCAAACAATTTTACATCACTGAATAAGAGACAAACATGTACCAATTGTCTTTAAAGGTTATATATTTTCTTGCAAGAAAAGGCCAGCGGTCATACAGTCGTACAGAATGGCTGCAGAGTGTGACAGAGAAGGGAGGGCATCCTTTCTTCTTTACAGTTGACTCCCTCTGTCATCAGAGTGACTAAATGAACAACATGTCCCATAACTAACACATTGTTGTATCCTACTACTACCCTTGAGTAAAGCCCCTTTGTCTCAGTCAAACATTAGTCACACATATCTAATTGTCCAGTCATGTTTTCTAAGATTCTATGCTTTAAAGGTTATGCAAACATATAGAACATATTACATTTCTTCCACAAACCTAATTTGGTGATTGTAAGAATAAATGCATGTTGATGTCATGTTGAATGTGTCTTGCCTATTTTTTTCACAAGGTCCAATGTTTCTCTTTCTTTTTGGCATTATCGCCTGAGTAGACACATTTCATGATAATTGTAATTTCCTCAATTATAACGTGTCGCTAATGCTGTTTAAACTTGTATTCGAGCTATGTTGTATTTGTTTGTAACGCAGTATGTTGTTGTGGGAAGAGGTTCTGCATGAGCAAAAACGTCTCGGGTTACGACTGTAACTCTTGTTCCCTGAGAAAAGGAAACAAAACACTGCGTCCTGAGTATGTATCTCTTATGGGGAACTCCTCAGTGTGACTGGTATCTGAAGCAACTGTCAATCAAGGCAATCGTATTAGCCAGCGACAGCCTATGACATCATACTAGTGCGACTAGGAAGTATATAAGGGGCGCCTAGGGAACATGACAGCCACTTCTCGCAAGCAGCGAGTGGCTGCAAACAATAAATAGCACAACAAACTGCTGTTTTCACAGCACACAAATTTCTGTGTCGTTCGGTGTGCGTTTCCCTCAGAGTACACAGCAGTCTGCACTATCTCTGCTGTGCACCGCAGCTGTTAGCCCGACTTAATCGGCCCAATGGAGGTTTTCCGATAGAACGGGTGAAGGTCTCTGCGTGTTACTGTCTTTCCTTTTCCGCAACACAACAATATTAAATGGAATACATTTCCTCATATGTATCAACTCGTTATTTCATCTGACTCCATAAATGAAAAATGTTTTAATGATATCTGGGCATCATTAAAAGTGAGTGAATATTTGATTATTCTTTTTAACTCTTTAATTATGTTTTACCCAATCAGATTAGGAAGCTATGTGGCTCAGAGGTCCTCACGTCTTCCGCGGGTCTCACGCTCACAATCTCGCCAGTTTTGGTCATCAAACAGAGGTGATTGATATACCTTAGATCGGTCACATTCACCCTTACACAATCAAAGATACTTTTGGTATAGCCCAATGTAATTGTAGCCTGGCTAACGTCAGACCCAGTCTCACTGAGATGTGGGTCTGGGAACCACATGTTCTTTTTCTCGTATTTGAGGCGTGGTTTACGAATGCCCAGAGCCGTTTATTGGGTGCTACGAATGTCTATCAAATGTGCCTGTACGTAGCTCATAGCCAATCGTTTCAATTATACCAGATGACGTATGTAGAGCAACAGAAATTAGACGAGGAAGAAGACAATGGGTCAGAGATTTATGTGTACACGATGGCGTTTAGCGACTATTGCCGTTTGTGCTGCATCGAAAGGTAACTTCGCGTCTGCTGCCATGTTGGATCCATTGGTGAAAAAACAAACTGCTTCATCGTCTTGCTGCTCCCTCCCCGTTCTGTGATTGGTCCCCTCGCTGAGGCGAAAATCTAGTCCATGGAATCCAGACTGCCTAGCAGCGTGAATAAAATCGCGCTGCGCGCAAGGCAGCATGGGGAAACCCAGGCTAATGAAATGGCACAATTTATACAATTTATAAATTTTGAACTTGAACAATTTATACCCTTGACCTTGACGCACAATTGCGTTGTGCATCAAGTTCAAGTGTTACTCTTTTGGCTTAAATCGATGCGTGCGGCCGTCTGCTGGAAGCTAGTTATTTTAGTCGATAAAGTTTTAAATATGGATATTTTTCTTGCACGAACGCATCGCTTCACTTCACAAGGCCTTTATTAACGTCCGGAGACGTGTCGAGCACTTTAATCCTGAATAGATGCACTTTGATTGACTTCCAAAGACATACAGCCATTCACTCCCATTATCAAGCTTTGGAAGAGCCAGGACATTCTTTAATATAACTCCGATTGTTTTAGTCTGAAAAAAGAATGTCAAATACACCTTGGATGGCTTCAGGGTGAGTAAATCATGGGCTAATTTTCATTATCAGCGTGCTGTAAGCCCAAACACGTGATGCAACAATTGTGACCATCAGAGGAAAAGGGAACGACCGCATCCAGAAACGCACAGGTGGAATGACATCTTAAAAAAGATGCAAACGCACCCGTGTTGCTCTTTCAGGAAATAGGACCCATCACCAGTGCCGGAACACACAGGGGAATGACCGCGGCAACACTGAAAAGTGAACTGAAACAGTGAAGCACTCACTTTTCCGCCCTCTAACCAGCCGTCAACACCCACAAACCTTTAGAAATTTGTTGCTGTTAAAACAGCAGTTGTGAGCTCGAAGCTCGCGATCACCGCTGCACTCGCGCTGTAGAAACCACCAGCACTGGGAGAGTCTTCCTGAAGAACACCGACACACTCGCTCGTTGTAAACAACAGCACTCTTCAGAGACATGAGTAGTTTCACGTTTAGTACATTTTGCTGACTACTTATTTAAAATATTATTTAAGTAAAAGTACTGTACTTATGTAATTAAACATGTTTTCATTATGGTATTATTACTTTTACTTTAGTAAAAGATCTGAGTACTTCCTTCCTTCACTGGTAATAGAAGATAACAAGGTTTTGCCAGTGACACTTTTGATAGGCTATTTTATTGATACAAGTTATTTTTTATATAACGTGACTAAATAAAAAGACAAAGTCATTAGTGAAGATTATGCAACAGTATTTAGAATATATTTTAGAATAGAACATGCAATGCAACCTAGTTCGGTTCCAGCTCAAATGTATCATTCTCATTCTATCATTCACCCTGCCTCCATTACACATCTTTGTCACACAACTGTTTGATCACAACATTTGAGTGATCTTTGCAAAAAAATGTTTTATATATACACTCACCTAAAGGATTATTAGAACACCTGTTCAATTTCTCATTAATGCAATTATCTAATCAACCAATCACATGGCAGTTGCTTCAATGCATTTAGGGGTGTGGTCTTGGTCAAGACAATCTCCTGAACTCCAAACTGAATGTCAGAATGGGAAAGAAAGGTGATTTAAGCAATTTTGAGCGTGGCATGGTTGTTGGTGCCAAACGGGCCGGTCTGAGTATTTCGCAATCTGCTCAGTTACTGGGATTTTCACGCACAACCATTTCTAGGGTTTACAAAGAATGGTGTGAAAAGGGAAAAACATCCAGTATGCGGCATTCCTGTGGGAGAAAATGCCTTGTTGATGCTAGAGGTCAGAGGAGAATGGGCCGACTGATTCAAGCTGATAGAAGAGCAACTTTGACTGAAATAACCACTCGTTACAACCGAGGTATGCAGCAAAGCATTTGTGAAGCCACAACACACACAACCTTGAGGCGGATGGGCTACAACAGCAGAAGACCCCACCGGGTACCACTCATCTCCACTACAAATAGGAAAAAGAGGCTACAATTTGCAAGAGCTCACCAAAATTGGACAGTTGAAGACTGGAAAAATGTTGCCTGGTCTGAGTCTCGATTTCTGTTGAGACATTCAGATGGTAGAGTCAGAATTTGGCATAAACAGAATGAGAACATGGATCCATCATGCCTTGTTACCACTGTGCAGGCTGGTGGTGGTGTAATGGTGTAGGGGATGTTTTATTGGCACACTTTAGGCCCCTTAGTGCCAATTGGGCATCGTTTAAATGCCACGGCCTACCTGAGCATTGTTTCTGACCATGTCCATCCCTTTATGGCCACCATGTACCCATCCTCTGATAGCTACTTCCAGCAGGATAATGCACCATGTCACAAAGCTCGAATCATTTCAAATTGGTTTCTTGAACATGACAATGAGTTCACTGTACTAAAATGGCCCCCACAGTTACCAGATCTCAACCCAATAGAGCATCTTTTGGGATGTGGTGGAACGGGAGCTTCGTGCCCTGGATGTGCATCCCACAAATCTCCATCAACTGCAAGATGCTATCCTATCAATATGGGCCAACATTTCTGAAGAATGCTTTCAGCACCTTGTTGAATCAATGCCACGTAGAATTAAGGCAGTTCTGAAGGCGAAAGGGGGTCAAACACAGTATTAGTATGGTGTTCCTAATAATCCTTTAGGTGAGTGTGCATATATATATATATATATATTCTGTTTATTCTGTTTACAGTAGAAAATAGAAGAATAGATTACAGTCAAAAGTTTGTACACACAAATGGGAAAGTGTGTCCAAACTTTTGACTGGTTCTGTACTATAATATACACATAAATAATATTGCTACTGTATTATAATATACACATAAATGGCATCGGCCCCCAAAAAATCCATATCGGTCGGTCTCTATGTGACACACAAAGATACTGTTTTTTACAGTCAAACTGTAATGTGCATTTAAGAACCCCTACAGCACAGTCTTTAACTAGTCTTTTAACCTCCACAACACACAGACAAATGAATACACAAATGACAAATTTTTTTTGTTAAAAAAAAAAGAAAAAAAAAAAACTTTATATGTCTCAGCAGTCTACACTTCATAATTCATATAAACAAAAGTCCAAAATTACAGTTCCTTTTGCAATTTTACATCACTATAAATTAATAACTAATTTTCATGTGCTGAAAAACTTTTTTCTATGAATTTGCAAACAGATTGCATCATAGGTAAAAAATTTTCACATGTTTTTATATTGTAGGCTACTTTAAAAAAATACTTTGTTTAAAAATGCCTCCATGTAATTTGTAATTCCATCTATTATGACACTGTTGAACCTACTTACTCCTGAACCCACCATTAAACCAACCCAAACCTGTCCTAACCCACCCGTATCACACCTCAATAGCAGCACAAGTGTTTTGCAATACATCATCAACACAATAAGTTGTACCAAACAATTATTATTTAATTAAAATTTTTTAATGTAAGTACATTAAAGATGCCTAATACAAAGTGCTCCGATTCCGCTGAGGAAAAAATGATACTATATTTGGACAAATAAAATTCTGTCAAATGACAAATATCTGATACAAAAAAGACACAATGAATTTAGAAATCCTTTTTTTAAAACAAAAAAATACAAACAAAAAAATAAATAAAAATGATACACAGCATCATGATAAAATAAAGTAGATATATCTGACTATAGATACATTTCAAAATAAACAGATGTGCACAAACCTACAGTACACATTCACAGCATCTTAACTACAGCTCTCAGTGGCTCTATAGAGTAAACTCAAATCACAGAATGATTTTCTGTCACAGGAGAGGTATGTTTACTGACTCTTAAAAAAATAAGACTTTCAAATCAATAAAAAAATGAACTAGCCTGCACCTTATGACCAACAATATAGAACTTTTTGTATTGCAGTATTTCTAATTTCATTAAATCCTTATGATAGTTCACATGATGTCGGGCTGTTCCTGAGTTCAGATTTTCTTTAGACTGTCTCTGTGTCTTTTATATTGAATGGTTCTCCTGAAAAACACAATCAACACACATTCGGTCAAGATTTCATTAGTGTTTGTTTCAGTACACAGAATGACAAAAGATGAAGAGCAGATTGGTTGTTTACCGGCAGAGCTTTCGTCAGATTCACCAGATTTACTGATTCTGATAAAGCAGATTGCCACGATCACAGCCAGCATGAAGACAGCAACTACCACATATGAGCAACCATACCTGAGGATTGGTTCAATATTTTATTATAAATGAAACTTTTACCATAAGTTCAGTTTTCACAAAGCAAAGAGGTTAAAAAAAAAAGATAAACTCACAAGGTTATCTGTGGCAGTTGTCCTAGGGGGGAAATGTGGCAAAGCAATTAGCATATATTCATATACATGTATATATATTTCTGCATGGGTTTATTGAGGGGTATCTGATGGTACATTTACACGACAACAGTGTACAAAACATAAATGTTTTTCCTTTGCGTTGTTTAAAAGTTTCACATACAGATGACAAGATTGTCAAAACGATCCCAGTTCACACGGATTTGCGAAAACAACTATACTTTTCCATTGTAAAACGTGTTGTTTAAATGTATTTCGTAGAGTTGATTATAATTTTTGGTTGGATTATTATTATTGTTGTTGGTTTCCTTTCTCTTTATCTTTCTCTTTTTTTTTTCTTTTTAGCTTCTTGGACAATAACATCCTGCAAAGGGACTACCAATGAAAATGTCTATGTTACGACTGTAACCTCTGTTCCCTGAGAACAGGGAACGAGATATTGCGTCGCTCTGACGCTTTGGGGAGCGCCTCTGTGAACCGGTGTCTGAAACGCTTATCTAATCACGGCAATCCTATTGGCCGGCGACAGCCTATTACGTCACTACTTGTGCGACCCGGAAGTATATAAGGGGCGCCTGAGAACATGTCAACAACTCATCGTCGAAGGGACTGTTCAGCAGGCGTCGCTTTCCAAAGGGAACTCGCACTGCGTCGATTTGACGCTATGGGGAACGATATACCAACTAATCGGATTAGTAACTAATCAGTTTCTCTAACTGAGCCTGGATGATGATGGGTGATAACATACAAGCTATGGGTAGCAAAGTACTCTAAATAATGACCCTAACAAGGGGAGTACTATTATAATGACCCTGAGGAATGTATCAGGGTTGAGGCTTATTATCTTGTATTTTTTACAAGACAGTTTTTATATTGTAACTAATTTACAAAATATGACAAACAGTCAAGTCAATTAATTTGCAGTGATAGTGAGGAACATGAAATTCAATTCATAACATTTTGTTCTAGTGACAAACCTATTTCAGTCAGATTCAGGCCTATTAGATGACGTTTATCACTGCCATGATTAAAATGATGCATATCAGGTTTATGGTTTTGGTCATATTGCCCACCACTAAGCAATATAATGTAAAAAATGCGATATTACTTTTATCTTTAGTTCTCTTAGCCACAAGCAAGGAAGAAAAAATGATATCTGATGATGGATTATATGAAATATGACTCACCTTCTAACCATGTTGGATGTGTAGGAACAGAGGGGTCTGCGGGAGGAACTAAGAGAAATAAAAGAGAAACTAAAATAAATGACAAGCAGCAGGTAAAAGGGAAAGTATATGAAAAGGAAAAATACAATGTCAGATACAAAGGCAGGAAAATTTGAACTTAGAACAAAAGCAGCAAACACATGGCTTTACAATTATAAATTATATCAATACTTTTGGTTCCCCGAGAAACATTTTTTGTTCTCTTGTAAAAGTTTTGCTTAAAACTAGTGATGGAGATGTTATGATTCAAGTGGGAGGAAAATCTATATTTCAGTGCGTTTGTGACCGAATGCAAACTTTTTGCTAGTAAACGCAAAAGTTTCAAATATATTTTTTCCTCCCATCTCATGTTTCCTCAACCATGTCCCTTTAGGGGCTCCGTACATTTGCATGCTAATATGTACTAAAGAAACATTTCAAATGATGTTACAAAAACAAATTATTGAAGCTGCAGAAATTTATGAAAAATTGAAGAAATTAAGTATTATTCTCACCCATGGCACACTGTGTGTCTGCGAACTGTGTGCAGTTGAAAACAGTTATCTGTCCAATTTCTGTAGGTTGAGAAAAAGGATTGTATTCTCAGAGCAATACTGAAATGAACAGCCCAGTCTGGCCTGCAAAGGCATCTAGTCTATAAACTCAGTCATGTAAACAGCAGTGAAACAGTTTTTACATACCTTCACATCTACTGCATTTATTACAATTCGTACCAAATTGTTTTCTGGATCCATTGGAGCAGTTCATGGCAACATACCAACCTGTGGATTTGCATTGAATGATTATTAAGTAATGAACAGAGGTCACTGCAATATATTCAGATGTATTATTATTTAGTCAGTGGAGCTCACCTTCTGGGCAGTAAAGGCAGCACTGCAAATCTGGAAGTTGGAAATGGTCCTTTGGGCATGTTTCGACACATAGAGTACTGAGCGCCCCCACAAATATTGCCTGGAGTTATCAGAATACTGTTTCAATTTATAACTCTCAAATTACATATGTCTGAATCTGGGATAAAAAAACAGTTCAAGAAAATGGAAACCAAAAACAATTTTTGAAGAATGTACAAAACGAACAAAATCCCTTTCCGTCATTCAGTGAAAAGATTAAAAACAACAACCAAAGACTTTTCTTTACAGTAGTTAATGTTTAGTTCACACATGAAACAGTTCTAACACTTACCAAAAAGCGTTTGCTGTCTGTTTGGTTCATTGTAGGTTGTAGGCTGAAACAAGTGTTTCTTACCAGCGTCTTCTGTAAATCCTTTATACTCGACTCTCTGCTTTTAACAGCCAGAAACAATGACTCATTGAAGGTGGGGCCTCTAGGAGATCCTAAACCAGTCCCTCATATGCAGGCAGTCTATAGAGCCGTGTGTCTGTGTATGTGTTTTTTTGTTTGTGTGCGTGTCTTTTTTACAGTCTTTGTGTTTGTGTGTGTCTTTTTTACAGTTTGTGGTCCTAGTCTTCGATCCAGGTCTGGGCCACTACAGGGCCATCATTCTTCGTGGTCTGTGGGCCGAGAGAAAAGGGGTTTTGTGGAATAGAGTTGGGCCAGATAAAATTTCCTATGTGGGAAAGTGCATCTATAGCCCATGGTCACAAGCCTGATTTGGGCCAGATAATCAATGGACTGATCTGGGCCACACTTCTCCCACCAACATTCGGCTCTCATGTGTTTTGCCGTGATCATGCTATGCCATCATTGCCACACATGGCCCAGCTCTGGCTGACAGGATACATGCCATTCCCGACCGGAGGCCAGCAGTGCCAGCCAACTGTCACCATCCCGTATACGGGATATCTAACTGTACTTCGCTATATTACTATTAAATCCTAATCTAATTATGACAAACTATATATCGTTGGAAAGGTCTAAGGCTCCTAAATAGATATTTTAGCGCTGTTTTTTTCTTACAAATTATGTATGAACAGTAATATATGAATTTATGACAAGAGTGCGCCTCAAAAAATCGACGTCATTACAGGAGTTTCTGACCTTTGTCACAAAAAGTCGACGCACACACTTGTGACAGTTAAGGGGTTTAAGGACACATTCGGGCCAAGACTGCTTGTTTTGTGGGATAGATGCGCCGTGTATATATATATATATATATTATATATATATATATTCAACAATGTTATTGATCTGACTGTCCTGACACTGTTGTATGAGAACTGAGCTGGATGACATCATCAAAGCTTCTTTACAGATGAAATTAACTAATTTAATAATTGATGATCTTTACAACAGAACTTAATCAGCATATAAAAATGGTGTGAATGAATAGCACTGCTTAAAAACTGTTTAATTTCCATGTGCTTTTGATTTGGTTCTATTGTACTGACTAGTGACTGAATATGTAACTGCAAAGATGATTACTACTGATTACTGTGGTGATGTACTCTGAAGTTTTGACTTTTGAACAATTAAAAAAAAGGTGAATTATAAAAAAAAACAGAACTTAATTATTAACACTGACTTGAGTTCAGCTAAACAACAGCCGAAATGCATCATTGTCCTGTCTTCACTGTGAAGCTGCTTTGAAACAATCTGTATTGCATAAAGCACTATATAAATACGTATATAAATAAAATATATAAATAAAGGTGACTTGACTTGACTGTGTAACGGAGGCCAGCTTGTAAGAGTGTAAGTAAACCTCACTCCCCCGAAACTAAGCTTTTCAAAGCAAGTTGGTATTTGACTAAGCGTATTCATAACAGACTGTGGGAGTGGACATATTTTTCGCCTTTCTACTGCATAGGTAGAGAAGTTTTATTGAAAGCCTATTTTGCCAGCAGTGAATTACCTATTTAAGGGAGGTGTGACCAAAACTCACAATATTATTTTGGTGCCACGTGTGAGAACTTATATTAATATTGACCTGACCTGATATATTAATCCAAGTGGATCAACTGAATTTAATTTATTTAGGATCACAAAGCTTGCCTTTATATGTATGTATTTATATTCATTTTAATTAAGAATTAAATATTGTCAAAATATGATTGCTGAAGTATAATTTATTAAACATATAATATACAGTATATAATTCATATAAAATAAATAAAATAAATAATTAGCAACAAAAGCCGGGTGGTTTTGTCTCTAGAATACTGTTTTAATTTGGAGCAAGAGATAAAGTGACTCTATTGCATCAGATAAACAATACCATTCAAAAGTTTGGGGTCAGTATGATTTTTTTATTTTATTTTTTTATTAAGAAATTAAACTTTTATTCAGCAAGATTCATTAAATTGACAGTAAACATTTATAATGTTACAAAAGATCTCTATTTCAAGTGATGTTCTTTTGAACTTTGTTCATCAAAGAATCCTGAAAAAAAAGTATCACGGTTTCCACACAAAAAAAAACTGTTTTCAACATTGATGATAATCATAAATGTTTCTTGAGCATCAAATCATCATATTAGACTGATTTCTGAAGGATCATGTGACACTGAAGACTGGAATCTTCTTGAACCTGATAAACCTGTTCGCTCAAACTAATCTCAAACTTGGAATACATTGGTTGCATCCGAAATCGTATCGTATACTCTCTTGACTAGGTTCTTATTTTGAACAAGTAATTACTTTGTGAGCACTAAAACAGTATGTTCTATATGAATGTGTGTAGTATGAATGAAATCTGGACATACTATATTCGCCATGTTGTCATTATCATGTGAGCCACCAGCGTCAGGTGCGTCGCTTTTGCCTACTCTTATAAGGCATAATGTTTTTCACCTATTATATACAGTTCTGCTCATGAGTTTGCATACCCGCTTGCAGAATATGCAATAACCCACTCTTATTTTGTTAATATTATTAACATCTTTAATAGTCTGCAAGGTGTATGTAAACTTGAGAGCAGAACTGTAGTAGGGAAGTGTGTGATTTCAGACTCTGGACTCTGGGTAAAGGAGCTCCTGGCAGAAGCTCAATGCCACAACCTAGTGGTCAGTGATGAGGAAGGTGTGAGACACGTTATGGACTGAAGACATCCAGATACAGATAATAAACACAAGAGATTTTGACATGATGATCACTCTCCTGAGAGCGACCCATTATTTCACATGTTTGTAGAAGTGTCTGCATGCCTGTGCTTGAGTTTATATGTGGCCATAGAAGTGATTGGAACACATGAATTTGATTTGGAGGGCTGTCCCAATAATGTAATGACAACATGCATGGCAAGTACGGATTTCGTTCACACTACACACATTCATACTTTAGACTTAGACTTAGACTTCCTTTATTAATCCCCGAGGGGAAATTAATCCGAGACACCCCAGGTGAATGGGGTAAAAAAAAAAAACCCTAAGAAATATCACCATACTTCACCAGTCGATTGATTACATTTATAATAGCAAACAGTTTTTGTATTACAAGTTTTCTGAAATGTTATGTTTAAATATGCAAATTAGGCGTTGTCTGATTAAATATGCACTAATTTTCATACATTTCTAGAACAAAAGTCAGTTTAAAAAATATTGTTTCATTTATTTGATATATTCGTGCCAAAGGTTTTTACAGAGGGGATTTAGGATATCTCTATTTATCACTCCACAAATCAGAAAATACTGTCAACAAAAATAATTACATTTTCGCCATTTTTTTAGCAATGAAATGTTGTATAAAATCAGATAAATTACATATGAACAAACCCCTTTGTAAAAACCTTCATAATATAGATAATAATAAAACTATAATTTGGTGTATGTAAGTGTTACTGAAGTGGAGATTTCTGGCTCAATGTAGGAGAAAAAACTTATTTTGAGAAAACGGCCTACAGATACAGAAAATCTACAGATACAAATAGATAAAGTGCTCTAAAAGATACAGTTAAAAGTGTATTTTGGATGTTTTCTGTCCTTAAGGTGTTACAGCATCAAGACAACATGCATGACAAAAATAGACAATACTGTCAATCAATCAATCAATCAATCAATCAATAATCTCAATAATCTGAATCCATTACAAAATACCATACAACGGCCTACTTAACATAACAAATTGAAAAGCACCTATAACATACTTTTTAGTGATCACAAAGTAATTACTTGTTTAAAATCACAAGAGAGTATGTGATTTTTGGATTTGTTTGGTTTTGTCAACTCTAAACTTACTATAACCTCAGAGTTTGTTTATCTATAACCAAGGCACTGGTTTTTGTTTTGGTTGTATCAAAAAAACGCATGAATCCTCTGAAAGTAATTTCTGAGGTAATATTTTGGTGAATACTCACAGGTAATGGGGGCATTGCGTCATTCAACTAAACATTCACCACTCTTCATTCATGATTCATGCCCCTGTTTGAGCTGCTTGATCTACTGTACGCCACTAACTTTTGGGTCAAGTTATATTAAACAGCAAAACAAATGATTTTTCAATGCTCTTTTCAAAGCATACAAAGTCCTCTGAGGCAAATTATGATTATAAGGTTATAAAATGGCAAAGAAAGTGTATAGTTTTGTTGTTGTTGTTGTTGTTGTTAAAGTCTGTTTTGATTATTTATGCAAGACACAATGGTTTATTTGTCATTCATATGGGCTACTTTAGGCATTTTGCTATAACAGCAGTAAATTATTACCTCACTTGTACCGTAAAAATGTACAATTAAACCGTATCTTACATTTTAATCATGAGCTTTAAACACTCTGGTAATATTTAACTTTAAATGGTGATAGCCTACTAACTTTGAGACCAGTGCTGTTGCTACGTGTCGTTGCTATTGTCAACAAAAAGAAAACTTGCCAAACAGGATGTATGTGTAGAGGCAAATGCTGCTGTGATAGCAATCTCTACAAATTCTCATAGTTATTGCTTTATGTGAGTGTGATTTCAAGGTGATCACAAAAAACTTGCAGTCATTGTCGGAAATGACGCCATTGTTACAAAGAAATATTATATTACACATATTAACTATTTACTATTGCTTAATGCACACAGATATTTATTCCAAATCTATATATAGAAACACATAATTTATGGCTCTTAATATATAAGAGCCTATATAATATATAATGACCTCTGTCTTCTAACTTTTAACATAGGACCAGAAACTGCTGAAACAAAGGAGATTGAGAAACTTTCTGATTTCATCTGAATTTAAAGAAATCCACAAAAAATACTACTTACCCTGGTTTCACAGACAAGGCTTAAAGGTGCAGTGTGTGATTTTTAGTGGCATCTAGTGGTGAGGTTACGAATTGCAACCAACAAAAGTTACGGTGGCCGACAGGAAAATATGTCATCGTCTGAGACAGCAGAGAGTAGCCAGTTCAGCAATGAGGTTTCTTTACAAGGATAAATTAAGAAATTATGTTTACTTAATTATTCATTAAAACTATATGTTATTGCGAATATTATTGGTACTTGTTCATCATTGTGTCAGTGTTTTATTCGCTGAACTAAGTTTGCTTTCTTGGACGAAGAGCAACATAGTAACGAAACACGTTTGTCCTTTTAGGGCCACTGTGTGTTCGCTGTCGGCTATGGTAGAAACATGACGACACAATGTGTCGACCTCCATAGTCGGAGGTGCCCGCGGTTATGGAGATATAAATGTCTCATTCTAAGGTAATAAAAACATAACGGTTCATTATGCAAGGTCTTTATACACCATTGAAAACATAGTTATGGATCTTATATTGCATTTCTGTCAATAGATCCTCAGAAATATTACACAATGCACCTTTAAGCTAGTCTCAGACTAAAATACATGTTTGTGCTGTTTTAACTGAAAGCAACTTGCACTGATCTTAAAATATGTCAGTGTCATTGTTTGTCTCAAGATGCACACCAGTAATGTTTTTTCTTTTCTTTTTCTAAGACACGTTTATAAAAGCTAATTAAATGTCTTAATTAAACTAAGCTTCTGGCTTAATCTAACCCTGTCTGTGAAACCAGGCCTTAAAGGCACAAATCATGTCGGACTAGATCACTGTAAGCATATTCACTTCAATGATTTAATATACACTCACTGGCCACTTTATTAGTTACGCCTGTACAACAGCTTGTTAACGCAAATATCTAATCAGCAAATCAACTCAATGAATTTAGGCATGTAGACATGGGGTGCGTCTCAATCGGCTCCCTAGTTCAGTAGTCAGGGCACTGATCAGGGAGACGTCCATTTTAAGGGCTGTCTGAAATCGCAAAATCCTTCCAGTGCAATAGAACTGTCAGAACAGAAGAATGCAAACAGGTAAAGTTTGAAAACAGGATTTATTGAACACCTAATGTTATTCAGCGGATGAGCAGGTGAAAGTTGAGATATGTTGGCTGGATTGACTGAGTTTCTTATCTGGTTTCAGTTGAGGATGATGAAGATGAGGATGGAAGACAGAAAGCAGACGAAGGCGGACTGGAATAGAGCTTCGCTTGAAGACTGGCATCAAAGAGGTAAATATATTCTTATTCTTATTAGAAGAGTCAGGTAAGTCTTTCGGTAAGGAATGGCGAGACCAGACAACGTAGTGCTGTGGATGTGGTGACTAT
>JAVALU010001128.1:75000-104114 GCA_030770095.1 Gila robusta | reverse complement strand
TAAGGCCATCTAGTGGCAAGAGTCATGAAATATCATGTTATATAATTTTTTTACCACAAGAGGTCAGCAGAGACACCCAATGTAAGATATTTTGAGCTAAATTAACAGGGTTATGCATGAAATGTTGAGTTATTTTAAATTGAAGTTGAAATAATGTGAAGAATGTGCTTAAATTCCATTTATTTATTATTTATTGATAAAATCTAGTAATTTAAATGTAAATAAAACAAACAAAAAACATTTTACATTAAAAAATGTAAAAAATATTATAAAAATGAAATGAAATAAGCTTTCTGCACAAAAAAAAGGTATAATTTTAGGGCATCGGATCATTTTGACCTGCGAGGGAAGGATTTGTTACAGAACGCAATGGTTTTGGTAGCTCTGTATCATGATGGTTGCCATTATTAATGTGATAGTCCACCAGTGTTTATATTTAGATATTCACCTGCTCAGAGTCATTTATGTAAATACAGTAAATATAAAATTAAATGTAAGAGAATAGTCAATGGGGGCAAGAAACACAAAAATAATGCAGTGTTGTTCTTAGACTTAAAAAAAAATTCTCCATTACAGGAATCAGACTTTGGAGTAAAGAGCAGCTTCAGCAGAACATAAGCGAGAAACCCCAAATGAATACAGTTTTCACAGTCACAGCTTCAGACTCGATTGAGGAAAAGTCTAGATTGCTGAATATTGATGGATGTCTGAAACTGAGTGTTTTAGGAGGACTCATCAGTGTAACTGGAGCTGCTAATTTTCTCAAGGACACCAAGAGATCATTCAATCAACAGAGACTGACATTACATTATCATTCCACCAGTAAGTTTGAAGAACTGATCATGAACCACTTTGCTTCTGGAGACATGGCTCACTATGACGATGACGTCGCCACACATGTAGTGACCGCAGTGCTGTCCGGAGCAGACGCATGCTTTGTGTTTGATAGAAACGTTTCTTCAGATGAGGACAAAAGAGTGATAGCAGGAGATGTAAAAACTGTCTTTGGGAAGCTAATCAGCATTTCAGCTGGTGCAAACATTAATCTGAATGACAATCTGAAGACCGCTGTCCAAAAATTCAAGTGTACATTTTATGGCGACTTCCAGCTACCACATAACCCGACCACTTTTGAAGATGCTGTGAAGGTTTTTGAAGATCTTCCAAAACTGCTGGGAGAAAACAAAGAGCTTGCGGTTCCTCTGAGAGTTTGGCTTTATCCTTTGGACAAACTTTTCTCAAGAGTTGTAAAGTTTCAACATGAAATCAGCACAGGTTTAACCTCAGACATTGAATCAGTAATTGAGAGTTTGAGTACGACTGAGATGAAATGCAGTGATCTTCTGACAGACACGCCAGCTTCGACATTTACTGCATTTCATGACAAAATCAATGACATGAAGAAAAACTGCTACCAGTGCAGATTGAGTCTCATGAAGAAACTCGGCTCGCTGTTACCGAAGATCCGTGGAAAATTCATAGAGGACACAGCATTGATCGGTCTTCTACATGATCATGAGGAATCTCCATTTGAAAGAAGCGCTCTTGAACAATGGCTGAAAGAGAAAGAGCAAGAATCTGACATTATTAAAGCATTGCTCACACAACTGAATGACTCAGGAGCAATGGTAGAAATCAACCTCAATAAAAATTTAATGAATCTGGAAGTTAAACATTTGGTCAGCTACACTTTCACATCATTGAGCTGGACAGATGTGCTGCTTTCTGAACAAAAGACCTTCCTGAGTTCTTCAATGAAAGAGAGAAATGAGGAGAAACCCGAACACAAGACTTGGCTCACGCCTGACATCCAAAATATTATGAGAAACAATCTGAGAGTATTTAAACACTTGATTGTTTTAAATAATAGCAAATCAGTCAAATTTATTGTTGCATCAAAAGAAATGGAAAATAATCCAGGTTCCTGCATTCTGCTGTATGAAAATGAATCCAATGAAGCTGTTTGCTTCACTCCTCCATCAAAACCAGACTGTCCAATAATTAAAGATGTCAGATATAGACAAGTGTTTCTGAAAGTGTCTTTACCGTGTTCTGCTACAGAGGAGCTCAAATTACTGTACAAAATGAAGCAAGAGAAAGACTGGAGATCTCAAACTGTGTCAAAGAACAGACGTGACGACAGACAGTACAATATTAAATGTGCAGCGGTGGGAAAACTCGACTACACCGTAGAGAGTGATGTGACGCGTCTCACAGTCATAAACCAGAATCTCATCAAGGCCAAAGAGTCTGCTATCAAAAAACTCAGTTGGACTGAAAATAAGTGTAGTGTACTTTTGGAAAAAAACAGGGAAACAACTTTTAGTGCACTTCATAAGAAAATACAAGATATGCAGCAAAACTGCCAAAAGTATCGACTAGATTTCAGTGACCGAATTAAATCTGTGATCCAGTCAGTTCAAGCTTGTGAGAAAGAGTCTTGTGCTCTGATGAATCTTCTACAAGCTCATGATGAGTCTCCATTCAGTGAAAAGAGTCTGAAAGAGTGGATCACGGTGAAAGATAATGAATTAAACACCGTTAATGAGTTTCTTCGACAGTTAATGGACTTTGGAGCCGAAGTGAACACAAGCTTGGACTCGTATTTGTCTGATATTCAGGTGGAGAATGTGTTTTGTTACACGTTCAGTTCTCTTGAGCTGCCAGATGAGTTGCTTAATGAGCAAGAAAATTACATGAATCCTCAAATGATGAGAAATCCACAGAAGAAACCTGATGTGGCGTCTCAATCATGGCTCACTGGAAGCATCCGGGAGAAAATGAGAGAACATTTGAACATATTTAAGGAGCTGATGACTTCATATAGCAGTCAGAGCAGTAAATTTATGGTTTCCATAAAAGAGCATGAAAAGCATCCAGGTTCCTGCATTCTTCTGTATGAAAATGGATGTAATGAAGTTGTTTGCTTCACTTCTCCATCAAAACCAGACTGTCCATTAATTGAAGATGTCAGATGTAGACAAGTGTTTCTGAAAGTGTCTCCACCGTGTTCTGCTACAGAGGAGCTCAAATTACTGTACAAAATGAAGGAAGAGAAAGACTGGACATCTCAAACTGTGTCAAAGAACCAGGACACAGTTACTCTGACTGATCTCAGACCAGATACTGAGTACAATATTAAATGTGCAGCGGTGGGAAAACTCGACTACACCGCTGAATCTGATGTCATCACAGTTACCACAAAGGTATGATGAGCATTCATGAAATATCAGCTATAGAATTTTAATGTATCATTAAACACTGTTATTCTAATCTTGAGGTCTTTTCACATGACTTGTATCCTCCAACACAATCACTGTTCTGATGTTCACATGAGAAGCATTGCTGATAGAATCTCATTAAAGGGCAATTTTAGGTTTCTATTGTAGGTAACCAGGTAAACTAGCCTCACAGAAGACGTGTGGGATGCAAATGAACTAACAAAGAATTTAATTACAAAAGTATACAAAACTTAAATAATTACATCAATTCTAATCTGTCATTTAGCATATGAGGGGAAATGGCAAATAATACATGTATAATGCTTACCTTTTCTTGGTTGAGTTATTGTGAAAGGGCCTTTATTATATCAGGGATGTTGGTGAACATTTTATAATTTGATGATGATTTCAAAATATGACATTGTACAAAAATTAATGCATGACCATCTTTATAGTTATTGTGTTTTTATGCTTTACATACAGAACAAAAATGATCTCATCAAGAAAAGCATCTTAATTGCACATGGAAATCCTGCTCGATATTGTCTGACACCAACAACAGACTCTCATGATCAATCTCAACCATATAAAAAAATGACCTTTGGAGAGAGAGACAAAACCAAACCCCATAAAACCATTCTGATTGTGGGAGAAACAGGAACAGGAAAAACAAAACTAATCAACACTATGATCAACTACATGTTAGATGTTCAGAGAGAAGACAAGGTTTGGTTTGAGATCACAGATGATCAGAGTGACCGAACATCAGCTCACAGTCAGACCTCCAGCATCACTGTTTATGGGGTTTATCTACAAGAGAGTCCAATCGATCTAACAATCATCGACACACCAGGATATGGAGACACTCGTGGAGTTGAGAAAGATAAAGAGATTGCCATGAATTTACTCAGTTTAAGCAAATGTGACGACTGCATCCAGAAACTAGACGCAGTGTGTCTGGTGATTAAAGAATCACAGAATCGACTCGCTGACAGACAAACATACATATTTGATGCTGTTCAGTCTTTATTTGGAAGAGATATTGATGAAAACATAGTTTTGCTCTTCACACACTCACGTGGAGCTATACCTAAATATATTTTGACGTCTGTTGAAGAGGATAAAATAAAGTGTGCTAAAAATGAACAGAATCAGCCGGTGTTTTTCCTGTTTGACATCTGTCAGTCAGAAGCTGATGATGAAGAAGATGAAATGCTAAAGCAATCATGGGATCTCAGTTTTAGAGGAATTACAGGATTTTTCAAATTTCTTGACAACATAAAACCAAAATCCATGAAGATGACCCAAGATGTGTTGGAACAACGGAAGCAGTTGGAGACAAAAATCTCCGTTATAAAATCACATATTCAAAAGATAGACCGTAAGCAGAATGAGCTGAAACAAACTCAAGAAGATCTGGAGAAACACAGAAAAGCTGTTGAAGAAAATAAGAACTTTGAGTATGAAGTTGACGTGTCCTATAAAGAGAAGGTTGATATTGATCTCTCTAAAGCCAGTGTGGCGACGTGCTGCAGCGTCTGTGAGGAGAACTGTCATTATCTAGCAAGATGGTGGGACAGAAATCTCTCGTGGTTCAGTGTGATGAAAGATAATCATTGTACAGTGTGCACAAATAAATGCCACATCACCAAACACGTCAAAGAAGCAAAAATATATGAAACAAAGACAAAAAAGGAGAAGAGGACGTATGGAGATTTGAAGAAGAAATATGATGACAATATAATTAAAGTGAGGGATGGTGAGTCTTTGGTCAATAGGCTGAAAGAAGAACTACAAACATTAGAGATGGAGAAAGTTAAGTGGGTGATGGACGCTTTTCACTGTGTGGATACTCTGGAGAAGATCGCACTCAACACTGATTCACTGAACACACTCCGACATGTTGATTTTCTGATTGAGAAGCTGAAGGAAATAAATGAGTTTGAAAAGGCTGAAATACTGGAAAACATCAAGAAGAGAGCAGGAGAAGAAAAACACAAAGTGCTGAAATACATGAAAAGTTAGAAAACTTTTATATTAAATCAGAAAATTAGAAAAGTGCACTCTGAAAGTGTACTGCCTCTTTTTAATTCAAAGTCTGTTTCTGTTACATTGTATGCTTGTTATTTTGCGCAGGCCTTTGTGTTATATTTGATAGAGATGTACATACTGACATGTGCAAGTGTGACTAACTAAACAATGAAAATGATGGGGAAAATATAGAAAATTGAAAAGAAATGGTGACTATCATTCAGATTGACTATCAGTCATGATGTTCCTCTCAATTTTGGAATATAAAAAAAGATTTCACTGACCAGGAGAGAGCAGCAGAGACTGACATTTCACACAAAGTCAAACTATATTTATTTGATCAAAATCTTTAAAATAACATGGAGATTAATGATAATTGAGAAAACTGGCTCATCCCTGACTTTCTTTTTTTTTTTAACTCTGTAACTTGGAAAAACTGAATTGAGTTTATGTTGTAATTTTAGGAAGTTTTTGAAATAAAGTTTATAACAGACTTCAGAAAAATCTGCTCTGGTCAAGGTCAGATATTTCAACTTCATTAAGGTTTTTTAATGCACATGTAATGCATGTATTTAATGACAAGAAAATTAACTGGATGGTCATAAAGAGTTAAAGTGAGTCTCAGTGAAATACAGTTATCTTATATGAGGACTTCAACCTGAAGAAACACTAAAAACAAAATAAACCCATTAATAATACTGACCAATACTGATGTTTGGGCTCTTGTTTTCCTGCCAAAAATGATGCCACTTCTTGCAGGATGATGTCATCATTACAAATTGTATTTTTCCAAGTTTTCTAAAGGGATTGAATGATGCAAATAAATTAATTACCAGTTAAAATGATATTTCCAAGAATTTTTTTTTGATTGTTTTAGATATAAAATATTTAAATTGACTTTTTTTTTGTTAGAATTGCGGATAAAAATTAACATAAACTTAAAGTGAGTAATTATTAGGCCATATGTTCAGTTACTTGTGATATTGTGGTATATGTATGATTTGCATCTTTTTTTTAAGTTTGATCATTCTTCCTATAGATTCAGATATATAGTAGGCCTAATGGACATGTAATGTAGGTTATTGTTAAAACGACAAAACACAAGTGGCACGTAAAGTTCTTATAATATAATTTGAAAGTAATTTTGCACTTTTGCAAGTCAGAAAATTGTAAAACGCATGTCAGTGTGTTTAATCTGGCGTCTCATCATTGACAACTGTAGTCATCCAATCATTCACATTCAAAGTACCAGAACCGTTGAGACCCGCTGAGCCAATGGCTGCGCTATTAACAGCGACAAGTCCCGCCTCTCAGGGCGGGCTCAACCAATCCAGCGCGCTCATTCTTGCATAATTAACGTAGGCTTGCGGTGGGCAGTGACGCAGAGTCTGTGACTTTCCTCGTAATTTATCAAAAATTCGCTTTATTCGCCAGAACGGAGAAATTGCTTTATCCCATTCAAGCTTTACGACGTTGTAACGCAATACCGGATCGAATCCATGTGATTTCGTTTCTTCCAGACAGCACAAGCCCTCTTACATGTGGATATTGATGTGGTAGGGACTAAATAAAGATGCCGCAGCCGAAATCGCGCAAGATCGCCGTCCTGGGCTACAGATCCGTCGGTAAGTGCGCGTTGATCGTTGTGTAGTGCGTTGCGTCTTATGTATCATTTACATCAGCTTTTTGATATTTCCCCGCATGCATGAGATTCGTGCGTGCTCGCGTGAGCTGAATGTCACCCCATGCGCGTGCTGCATCCGCATGCATTTAAGCACGAGCTGATGTATGTATGCTTAGTGACATATAACATGGTATAATACACTCTACTACACCCTCATGCATTTAACCACAAACTTGATTGGCCTGTTCTTTACGATGAATGCAGTGTGAGGCTGTTCTTCGGATGCATGCAGGCCTTGGTCCAGTGTCAGAGTGCTTATACTGCCTGTATATTCATTATGGTTCATGCATTTTCATTCGTCATAAATAGATATGTTAACAGTACAACTAACAAAGGCCTGTATTCATTGATAGTAGCTTCATGACATCTATATAGATGCCATAGAACTCTGAATACGATCAGTCAACCTCATCCTAACATTAAAAGGCAGATATATTTTCATGTGAAAACCCAATTTATAGGCTACTTATTTAAATTTGTATACTAATGTAATAAGTTATTACATTATTTCTGAGTGATTCAGTGATTGTGGAGTGATGTTGTGAATGAGTTTGGATGCTGCATGTTTGTCCCATCAGTTTTTTCCTCACCGCAGCCCGATATATCAGCCGATATTTGACCGTTTTGAGAATGATTATCATCATCGGCCAATAACTATCCCTGCTTTAGCTGTCACACGCTATGTCAATGAATAATGCTTGTTTTTAGTTATTTTTGATGATTTTCATTAAATAATGTGTCAAAATGTTTGATTTCAGTTTGTCTACATCTCAGTTGCTATACAAAAAGCTCATTTAATAAATTCATGGATAGGACACATATGGTTTCAAACATGAGTGTTGTGTAATTAATGTATTCACTGTTCATTGAGTGTGTCAGAAATAATTCACCCTAAAATCAGTGTCTGAAAATAACACTTTTTTTATTACTCAGAGAAAATTTGACCTTCCTCAGCAGCTCTCAGATCTCATTTGATTTGATGTTCAGATTGAACAAATTTGAGGTTTTGCATTGTTTTAATGCTCTCAATTATCCAATCTCGAGTATCCCATCAATTGAATATGATCTCTCAATTGGGGATTAAGAGTTGATAACTTGGAAGTTATTATATGAGTTCAGAAGACTTATTTTGGAGCTGGATGTTCTGATGCTCATGGATCTGTGCAATAAGTGACTCAAACGTACAAACTCTGATTCTTCCCACTTGAGTTGGATCGTGATCTGGTGGATTTTATTGTGTCAGTGGCCATTTAGAGCAAATGTATTCTCTCTGCAATAAAGTGTTTACAGACACAGAGCACGTGTGTGCTGATTTGTGTGACGATGATTCCTGCAGATCACAGTTGAGGGAACATGCCAACATCACATCAGGACACACTTGAGTTACTTCAGCCTTTGGGAACAGTTCCTCTCATACATTCATGCTGGTTTCATGAAATCATAACCAAACTTTAGCTTGCATATACACTGCACTCAGTTTCAACGTTTTAAATCATTGTCACTATAAATAGTGATGCAACAAAGAGATGAGACTAAAAAAGTTTTGTAATAAAATGTGTGTAATTGAACTCTTAATGTTGTTCAGGATGTTGTTTTCTCAGGTAATAAATTAAACCAGTTGTACTAAAATTTTGCCCGAATTTTGGTGCTTTATCCATCCATCCATCCATATATCCACCCACCCATCCATCCACCAACCATCCATCCATCCATCTTTCCATCCACATATCTATCCATACATCTCTCCATCCACCCATCTATCCATCCATTCATCCATCCACCCATCCATCCATCTATCCATCCATTCATCTATCCATCCACCCATCTATCCATCCATTCATCCATCTATCCATCCATTCATCTATCCATCCACCCATCTATCCATCCATCCATTCATCCATCCACCCATCCATCCATCTATCCATCCATTCCTCTATCCATCCACCCATCTATCCATCCATCCATCCATTCATCCATACAAATATCCATCCACCCATCCATCCATCCACCCATTCATTCATTCTCTCAAATTCGGTTGTCGGTTATGCCAAAACTTAATGCAAAGAAAAATCTGTCTGATGTAGATTTGGATCTATAGTGAAAATTAGGGGTGTAACGATATCCTCATGTCACAATTCGATACATATCAGGATACCATATTATTGCGATACTCCAAGACATGATAAAAGGTTAGCAAAAAATTAACTGTTGATTAAAATGCTAAATTTGATATTACATTGTGTATGTAAATGAATAGGAATGACACATTGCATTATTATACATTATATTCAACATTAAATAAAGTAGTTTAATGTAGTACTGACACTAAAACCTAATTTTTTCTCACACAGTATTTGTTATTTTAGGTGAACTATACACAATATACACTGTCACTATCCACAATACATATTGTTGCACTTTTGTATTGCGATATATTTGTGACACGATATATTGTTACACACCCCTAGTGAAAATGTTTCATGAAAGCATGCAGGAGAAATAAATGTATGTTTTCTGTTTGATGATTTAATGAAGCTGTCAGCTCTTATGTTCATCTCAGGCCTCAATATGTCAGATGCATGTGAACTTTAGATTACACGACGTATGTTTTGACCTCCAGTTTCAACTGGATTCAGCCGTCAGTTCTGCATTCAAGATATTTCTGGTTTCCAGCTCAGTGTATGGCAGTGTCGTAACCTTCACTAGTCAATGCTAACGAAAACCTTTAGGTTTTTTTCTAATGATGCATTCTTTATGCAAGTCTTTTCAGTTTGATTAAACCATCCATAAACTCCCTATTTTTTTTTTATTTCCAAAAGCAATTGAATTTCTTTTCAAGTAGCAAGTCTTTAAATCCGTGTGTTGTTGTATTTGTACAGTATTCCTGCTCTCATCACAGACTCAGCGCTCTGCGTTGGAGGATCTCTGCGTGTCCACTTCACTGGTCACTGACTAAACGCCGTCCGCCCACATCTGGGCTTTGTTTGCGGGGTCACGCGCCGGCCGATCGGAACTATATGTTCCTGATGCGTTTGCTCCTGTTTCAGGGTCTATTTATAGAGCTGATGAGGAAGGATGCTTGAAATCCGATGCGCTTCCATTAAAATGGTGTGAATCAGGGCTGAAGCTCTCTAATGGCTTTACCATCGAGAAATGCTTGTAATGAACAACTGGAAAAGAAACCAATGGAATAGATGTTTCCTTAGACTGTTTAAAAGTTAATTCATATTCCTGGTCTTATTGTGAATGATTCATCAGTGACGTTATTCTAACAAAAATAAATGTTCGGTTTTTGTCAGTCTCTGAAATGACTTTATTTTTTCTGTTGATGTCATCAATCGCTTACTTCTTTACTCCAACCTTTTCTTTCCATTCTGCCAGAGATGTTCTATGGCATAAGGATGCATTTTTAAGGACTTAGCCTACTTTGTTAGATGGACTCCAAAAAAAATGTTCAAGAACATTTAAAGAATATTCCATAGAGTTGTATATACAACATTTTTTAGACTTTTCTTTTCTAGATTTAATTATATAATATTGTATTGAGTTCGTTGTTTGTTTGCTTACCTGTGAAGCTTATATGGCAACAAATTTAAATTAGGGATGTCAATAGATTAAACATTTTAATCACAATTAATAACACACTTGTGAAATTAAGCATACACCATTTTTCTTGTTTAATGAATTCATTTTGTCATCATTTGCTATATCCTGCAGAACCATCAGATTGAAGGTGATTCTCACAAAATTAAAAAAAAAAATTCAAGGAAAATGTTGTTGTCTTTCCAAAAAAGGACACCAAATAATATAAGGATTAAACATGGAGATGCCAAAAAAAAAAAAAAAAAACCTTGACCTGACTGCATTTACCTACTACAGTACACAGATTAATTCAGATTTACTAAAAACAACAACATACACATGACAAATCAATACATTATCCTGAATGTCTGTGGAAACAACGTGAATGTATTTAAATGTGTTTGCATAAATACACTGCGCTCAGTGTGTCGAGAGCACACATACGGTGTTTTCGCTTGTTTTTTTTGACTCGCGTGTTCTTACTGTACGACTCCTGTACGTCACCGCAATCATCTTTACCTTAATAACAAACCTCATCCATCAAAACTTTACTAGAGAGGCGCTGGTTTGCATTTCATGTGCTTCAGTAATTTATTTGCATATAATTTTAAATTAATCGCATGCATTACCGTTGACAGCCTAAATATATTGATAGGAGAAGTCATAACACCCAATATGGCGTCTGTAGCCCCGCCTTACATTTAAAAGAGCCAATCACCTTTAGAGTGTGAGAGGCTGTTACTTTGTATCATTTGAGCTGAAGAGACACAGTTGCTACAATTGTTGCATTTTATTTCTGATTTGGAATGTTTTTTAACTGTAACATTGACAAACTTGCTACATATTTGGAGGCTTTGCCTTTGGTCATTTCCCATTAACTGTTTAGTGGAACGACTTCAGGAACTGCTTTTCACAATCCAGTTTATTCCTGATGTGTAAAATATTAATTTCTATGTTTTCATCGAAGATTCTCGTGTTCTCCTGCATCTCTAGTCAGAACATGTTTGGATGTTCCATTTGAATGATGAAAGACGCTTCAGTCCTCAAAGAGCCTCACTTCCATTCCGGAATGTCCCGATGTTCCTGTGGGCTTTTCCCGGTGAATGAGAGCTCACATTTACAAATGCTGGATGCAGAACTCGCCGTTGTTATAGCAACAGGCTCCAGGGCAAATCTGCCCACACACTCATTCTGTGTGTGTGTGTGTGTGTGTGTGTGTGTGTGTGTGTGTGTGTGTGTGTGTGTGTGTGTGTGTGTGTGTGTGTGTGTGTGTGAGTGTAAATGTCTTGCGTTACTACCACTATGGCAGTTTCATCACAAACGCTCTGTTGAATGGGAATGTGTTTGATTATGATACATTCACATGCAGAGATCCAGATCAAGAGCGAATCACATGAAACCAGTCAAGAACCCGTCTAGATCACGATTCACCCCAAAATCAGAAGGATAAATAATGTTTTGCATAAAGAAATCTAAAAAGATGTTTAGCACTGACATTTTCTTGATCTTTTAAGATATTTGTGTGTAAGGGTGTATTCACACCAGGAAAGTCCGATAGTTCACTTGCTTTGGTCCGGACCAAATAATTTTTTTAAATTTTTTTTTGGTACGGTTCGCATTCACACTGCTCTTTTTGCAAGTGAACCAAAATTTGTAAACAAAACCACACGTGTGCTAAGGTCGTCCATTCATTGGACAAGGATTCTCAAGTAGGGAAATCAGGAAGTGCAAAAAAGGCTTAACGTAAATGAACGCAGCATCATCCTTGTATTGTAGGCTAACTATCGTTACATTATATGAACTGCAAATGCTTTTTTTTTGCATCTATGCGCGATTAGACTAAAGAGAATGCTCTGTATGTGAATGTCCTGATGCACTCACTCATTCATTTATTCCATTCCAATGATGCACACACGACGCGCAGAAAGACGCGCAACAGATGTAATGTAGTAGGCTACAACAGATCACTTTCCCATAACGCAACTCCGACTACGGAAGCCTGTTAACTCAAAGGCGCAGTGCTTTCTTGCAATTGGGTCGGTTCATGTTCACACCGTAAACGAACCGTACCAGAGTTCGTTTGGAACCGTACCGAGACCACCTCTTCAGCTGGGTCTCGGTTCGGTTGTTTGGTCCGCACCCGAGTTCGATTGCTGTATTCACACCTGCCCAAAAGGTCCGCACCAAGGGGGGAAATGAACTAGAGTTCGATTCAATCGAACCAAACAAGGCAGGTGTGAATACACCCTAAGATATGAATTGCTTCATTTGGCATTATGATTATGATATCGCTTTATCTCATTATCATGAATCTAGCATTTTACTATACATGTATTCTGGGAGCTTTAGGCTGGTCATGCATTACATAACTGAAGAAAACTACACTCACTCTATATGTATGTAATGTGTTAATGCTTGTTACTAGTGTGAAGTTCACGTTCATTCTCTCGTGATCTGAATGTTAAGATCGTTCACGTCTCTGACTTTGTTCTCATGTTTCTGTGTTTCAGGGAAATCCTCCTTGACAATACAGTTTGTGGAAGGCCAGTTCGTCGACTCTTACGACCCTACTATTGAAAACAGTAAGTCAATCAGATCACAATCAATGCATGATAATAATAATGTAGGGTTGGGAATTGAAATTCAATCTGTGAAGTGATAAATAAC
Source organism: Gila robusta (assembly GCA_030770095.1). Lineage (NCBI taxonomy): Eukaryota > Metazoa > Chordata > Actinopteri > Cypriniformes > Leuciscidae > Gila > Gila robusta. Next base: position 90,929 of record JAVALU010001128.1, on the reverse strand, counting down.
CATAGATGATATAGTATATATTCCTATTGCTTTCTTGACTAGTGTTCTCTGTGTCTGCAACCTTGTGGCACGTGGAGGGATAATCACTGAAGCGAATGGTTTGTCGGATTGCAGTTAGTAATTACAGCACTTAAAACAGGCTGTGAAGATTTCCTCAAAATGTACATATATATGCAAGTTAAAGGGACTTTATTTAAATTAAATACATAGACCTCTTTAGTTATTGTCACATACCAGTGATGCGAGCCCTGCTCTACTACAAATGACTCATGAATCAGTTCTTCATAATGACTCAGATTCACTCACTGAGTCATTCGGGATGATTACTCAACATCTGACTCACTGAACCGCACGTCTGACTCAATATGTGTGCACTTAAGACTTGTTACTAAGTTGTTGATATGACTCATATCAAGTAGTTTAAGTTATGCTAAGTTATGCAACATATATGTTGCACATTGTGTCTGATTTGGACTAAAACTGATTCACCTTTAATGGCTTGTTTTTGCATCCAGTCTAGTTTGGACATGGTGTTTGTCTGTTAGCTTGTTGGTAAACTGAATTTATTGACTATATGTTGACCTCCTGTCCTGTGCGCGTGTGTGTGTGTGTGTGAGTTGGTTTATGTGGTTTATGAGGACACAAATTTGTATAATGACATGTGTATTACACTGGTATTACAACTTATGGGTGGTTTATGAGGACATTTCAAAAGTCCTCATAAATCAAATGGCTTAAAAAACATAAAAAACAATGTTTTATTTTCAATGTTAAATTAAAAATGCAGCATGTCTCCTGTGATGGGTAGGTTTAGGGATAGGGGCAGTGTAAGGGGATAGAATATATAGTTTGTACGGTATAAAAACCATTACGCCTATGGAGAGTCCTCATAAACCACATAAACCAACATGTGTGTGTCTTCATGTGTATCTTCATGCTGGTGTGTGTCTTCATGTGTATCTTCATGCTGGTGTGTGTCTTCACTGAGTCTGGAATCAGCAGCAGAAACACTGAAGCTGCTCGAGGGAGTCACATGCGTTTGCATCTATCCCGCCTGCCATTCACGTACCACACAACAAAAACAAGACACACACACACACACACACACACACACACACACACACAGCTTTCCTCCAGAGTTCACATCATCCTGCCAACAACTCTGTGTCATACAGACAGATGAACAGGAGACTAAAGAAAACCAGCACACACACACACACACACACACACACACACACACACCAGCATGAAGATACACATGAAGACACACACCAGCATGAAGATACACACACCAGCATGAACTGCTTCTGCTCTCGTCACTGTGACTTTCAGGAGCCGCTGAAGTAGACCAGCTGTTGTCTTATTAGATTATGAGGAGATATTTTTAAAGGGCTGTTCATAACACAGATATCCTTCAGTGGAACAGTTGAGTGGTTTCAGTGGACTCATGGGGGCGGGGCTTGAGTCATGTGGGTGTGGCTTTATCTGAGGTGACTCCGCCCCCACAGTATCCTTTGCTTGTGTTTTAAGGGTCTGTAACACATCGACTCCTGATTATTTTAATTGAAAATTGAACAGTGTTTTAGAGGAATATTTTCAGCAGGCTGTATCTAATAACTACATTTTCAAGCATTTCTGAACTTTGGCCAATAATCATGAACTTATGACTAATTAATTGAAGTATGTTCCCTTTCTTTTATAAATATTTTGCATAATTTGTAAAATAAAACCTTTTTGTCTTAATTACATTTTTTCCATGTTTCATTTTCTATTATTTGAATTATTTTTCTTAATAGTTTTAAATCACATAAAACACACCTTCCCTTATATCATAATAACATTATATACATCAACTGCCCATTTATTTAAATACATTATGGAATATCTAAAATAACAAATATTTGCCAACATTCAGAAGTTTTTTTTTAAAGATATTATTATTTGTATACTTTTTCAACACTGATAATCATAAATGTTTCTTGGGCATCAAATCATCATATTACTGTATGCTGATTTCTGAAGGATCATGTGACACTGAAGACTGGAGTAATGATGCTGAAAATTCAGCTTTGATCACAGGAATAAATTACACTTTACTATATATTCACATAGAAAACTGCTGTTTTAAATTGTAATATTTCATATTTTTTCCTGTATTTTGATCAAGTAAAGGCAGTCTTGGTGAGCAGAAGAGACTTATTTCAAAACATAAAAAACGACCCCAATCGTTTGAGCAGTCGTTTATTTATACGGTTTGTGTGATTAATGTTGGCGTATTGATTGAAGCTGCTGATGTCTGCAAACTGTGTTTTATTTCTCTCCGCAGCATTTACGAAAATGATCACAGTGAACGGTCAGGAGTATCACCTGCAGTTAGTGGACACCGCAGGACAGGTGAGCGGCTTTACACACACGTCTTTACTAATAACCCAGTTCAGTTCAATAGACCAACACCAGGAAAACTGCAGGAATCTCAATACGTATTTTGATACCACAAACTAGAAATGTTGCCTTGCCAACTAACTGAGATAAAGTGAAGTACTACAAAACATTTACAGTTATTATTTTCAATTTGTTTTCTTTTGTTCAAAAAATTTTAATGAAAACATGTCATGAATCATTTAAAATTATTTAAATTATTTTTTCTTTCAAAAAGTTATAAAAACATCATGGCATGAATAATTAAATTTTTGAATGCATCATCTCTGAAGTGTGTTTTGAATCTCCTCTTTCAGGACGAATACTCAATTTTCCCACAGACTTACTCCATAGATATCAACGGTTACATTCTGGTGTATTCAGTCACGTCAAATAAAAGGTAAGTTGGGCAGATTATTATTCCTGATGTTTTTAAACTCTCCACTGAGATCAACAACAAGTCGTCTTTGAGACTGATTCCTAAAGGATGTGTCTCTGCTTAAAGAGGCTATGTGTATGAATTTTCATGTAGTAATCGCTTTTTATTGCCAATGTGTTTCTGGGTCCCAATCCCGGGATGCGTTTGCATTCACACAGAAGGTTCTCTAGCAATTTCATGGCCATGGGATTAACGCTCTATAGTCTCAAATAGTCAGATCTATATAGTCTCAAATATACTTCATAATAACAGTTTATTATTATAATAGTGTGATTTTACCTCATCTGTCAACATGATGCCTGTGAATCGCAGAGCTGGTGAAAAACATCCACATCTCTATGATCAGATGCTTTCTGAACTGCTGTCATTCCTGTGGTGTTTATTGTGTTATTGAGAGGAAAGCACACAGTACATATTTACATATTCATCTAAACGTGGGTTTCAGCAGCGTCATGAACCGTACGTATATCACTGTAACTTCTATTTACTTCTAAGCAAAGAACGAAAAAGATCTTGGCCGTGAGTATACTGGGGCTTTGAAACGCATTCGGTCTCCTGTACGTTACTGTGCACGAGTGTTGCTGGCTTCAGTTCAGTACACAACTCACTTTCTGAACTCTATATAGAACTCTACAGTATATAGTCTGAACTCTATATAGCCTCTTTAATGTGAAGAGGAAGTCATTGTGATTTGTGCAGCACTTTTCTCGATCTCTTTCGGCAGCACTTGATCCATTAATACTAACACTTTCTCTTCCATTCTATTTTTTATTATTTAAAAAAATTAATAATAATTACATATACTGCGTTAGATTAAACTGAGAAGGGTCATAGCACTTGCATATTGTTGTCTGACTGTTAGTTTCACTGCTTCTATTGTTCTCATTTGGATAAAAGCGTCTGCTAAATGAATAAATATAAATGTGTCTGAAGTCTGTCAGAATCCAGTTTATGAATAAATCATTGTGTCTGATTGAGTTCTTCATTTAGTTGATCTCACCTCCTCAGATGCTCAGTGATTATTAAACCATAACGTACTGTACTGTACTTGAGGAACTGTTTCAACTAGTACTTAAAGGGTTAGTTCACCCAAAAATGAAAATTCTCTCAGTATTTACTCACCCTCATGTTGTTCCAACCCCGTAAGACCTTCGTTCATCTTCGTAACACGAATTAAGATATTTTTTGATGAAATCTGAGAGCTGGATCACTCCTCCATACTCCTCCATAGGCTTCTTGAGGGATTGAACTTGCAGGCCCCGAAAAGTTATTACAGACATCGTTAAAATTGTCCAAGTGACTACAGTGGCTCAACCTTAAGTTTATCAAACGACGAGAATACTTTTTGTGCGCAAAAAAAACAAAAATAACGACTTTATTTCAACTATTAATTTCCTTCTCTGTGGGCCTCGAGTCAGTTCACTAGTGTAATTGCGTAGAGCTTCTGTTGTTGTACGTCACACGCATCACACACATGACCAGCGTCGGCCAATAGTGAGCCTACGTGTGACGTAGCTCTACGCTATTACACTAAGTTAACTGACTAGAGGCCCACAGAGAAGTAAATGAATAGTTGAAATAAAGTCGTTATTTTTGTTTGTTTTTGCGCACAAAAAGTATTCTCGTCGCTTGATAAACTTAAGATTGAGCCACTGTAGTCACTTGGACTATTTTAACGATGTCTTTAATAACTTTTCGAGGCCGGCAAGTTTCAATCCTTTTGAAGCCTATGGAGGAGTATGGAGGAGTGATCCAGCTCTCAGATTTCATCAAAAATATCTTAATTCGTGTTCGAAGATGAACGAAGGTCTTACGGGGTTGGAACAACATGAGGGAGAGTAAATACTGACAGAATTTTCATTTTTGGGTGAACTATCCCTTTAATGCCAGACATGAGCTTTTATTTTTGGTGAAGATTGTAAACCGTTTTCATGTTTGTTCATGATTATCTTTGTCTCTGGATATTAGATGATGTTAATTAAATTATAATGTCAGTCTCTCTTTGTGTTACGTCCCGTAACCAGTTATTAAATATAACCATCAGCCTCCCAATCGTGAAGCAGTGCTGATGGTCTTTGCGTTTTATAATCTGAATATGTAAATGAATGTGTTTCCATAAGTCCTTCATTATAAAGTGTCGTTTGGAGGTTTAAAGCCCAAGGACACGATGTGACTGTAATCAAGAGTCGTTCCAGGAGTGTTTTATGAATAATGTTTTAGGAGGATGATGGGGTTTATGCCACAATCTGGTTTGAGCTTATGCTTTATGAATAATGCAATAAACCACTAGATAATTTAGTGAATTTATTGTGATTAATCACCTCTGCCTGTATCTCATTTTTAAGTTGGTTAAAATCATCTGCAAGATTTCAGAAATCCCAATTCTGATCCGCCTTTCCCTCTTCTCTGCAGTTTTGAAGTAGTAAAAGTTATCCATGAAAAATTGTTGGATATGGTGGGAAAAGTACAGTAAGTATGTTTATTTTTTAATTCAGCATTTGCAAAGTGCAGTTAATTACTGAGACTGGAGTTGTGTTGATAATTAATAACTATTTTAAAGTCAACATGAATCATTTTACTTCCATAATGTGATGAACTTCTGAAAAAAACATGATATTTCACAAGAATGATTATGGGAGTGATTAATCTTGATGAATCATACATAATAAAGCTGTATTAAGAATATTAATGAGGTCAGTTTTGACTGTAATGTTTAATTATCAGCAGAATAAACATTTGCATGTTATAAATGTTAAACATTAATGCCGCAATGTCCTTTTCCTAGAGTACCCATAATGCTGGTGGGCAATAAGAAAGACCTTCATATGGAACGGTACGTCACGCGAGGCTATTTTTGCATGAAGGGCGTTTGATTAATGAAAGCATGTGATATTCTGTTCCTGATACGTCACATGATGATGATGATGATGATGATGATCAGCACTTTCACATGTTCTGCAGTTCAGACGCAGATGCTCTGACCTCATTTAAAGGCAAATTAATCTTTCTGCGAAAAAACTATAATAACCCTAGAGTCAGACATCGTCAGGAGAGAAACACTCAGCATACTTTCTAAAAGAGTAGGGGAGCGCGTGGCACAACGTAACGCGGGGCTAGTTGTAACACACTTGTTTTAAATACTTCCACACATGCCAGCATGACGAAACTTGGTGTATTTACTAGTTGCCATATCAACACCATATAGAGAAAAAATTGCACCAAAATTCAGAAATATTTGTAAGATATCACTGAACATTTATTTAACAATAGCAAAAGTACATTTCTTACTTAAGTTAATTTTTCATCTCTATTTTTTGTGTTTATTTAAAATGAGACAAATCTGATATTATTTTAATCTCCAATCTGTTGTTTAACAGTTGATATAGTTCTTTAATGCTTCGCTAACTAGCAGAAGACACTAGCAGGGTTTAAACCCCAGTTGTGCAGTTGGGGCATGTTGTAACACTGCGTTACAATGGGCCCCTATTAGAAATATGCTATTATATTCTATACTTTTATGAATTCTATTGAGAAAACATGAGAAAGATGTAAATAAAGACTGAAAGTCAATGTTCAGAAATTATTAATTATTATTATATTATTATAACTATGCTGTATAGCTGTGTTTTCCGGTGTGCTTGTTGTCAAACTCAAAAATTAGTTTATTTTTAATTATTAAAAAATCCCATTATTTTATATGAATAAGTTAATAATTGTATTTTATTAAGAAAATATTTTGGTTTGACTTGTATATTTTTTTGATTAGATCAGATAGCATTTTAAGCTGTCATATGGTGATGTTACAATGAACCCCACCAATGGGGCATGTTGTCACATTTCACTTCCATTCTTTCGGGGTAAATCAAGAAAAAAGTATACACTGTATTAATAAAACAAAACCACATAATTGTACTAGACGTGGGAAATTAATGTGGGAAAAAATAAATACTCTGTCTAAACCCTAAGTAGATTTACACAAACTGATTAAGTCAAAAAGCGTTACGTTGTGCCCCGCTCTCCCCTACTTATTATGGAAATAATGTACTTTAAAATAATCAGATCTCAATCATATTTTGACTCTTTCTCAATTTTCCCAGTTTTTTCAGTGTTTTGATGTTTAAACATAAATGTAAAAGACACCGATGTCTTATTCTTCATGATATTAGTTCAGTCAGTCATCACTAGTGCTGGTGCTCATATTGATGTGATAAAGAATTCAACTTTTCCACAAATATGATCTCTTGTGAACAGTATATCAGACAATAGTTGACTGGGAATAGAGAGGAAACGGTTAGCAGGATGTGATGTAATCCGTGTAAATTCCCCTGGATCTGAGGCGGTGGAATAAACCGCTGTCAACATCCTTTACTAGCGTTTCCTTCATAACGCAAGCGTGATCTGAGCCTCGGGAGGAATGATGGGACAGTTATTCCTGCAGTGAATCCTCACGCTACACACACATCAGTGGAAGAAATGAAACGCCTGATGATGCGGCTTCTGTGTGAATCTCGTAGTATTAAGAATATTTACTGCTCCGGCAAGCGTTCATGTTCACGTCTGATTAATGAAAAAACTGTACAAGTGATTTTTTGATAGGGCTGTTCAATAATTAATCTCAATTATTCACATCCAAAATAAAATTTTGTGTTTAATAATTAATATTAATCATTATTTTGTATATTTAAATACACACATAAGCATGTATTTAAGAAATCAAATGTATACATATCATATTTAAGAAATATTTGCGTATATATATATTTATACATAATTTATATTATATATTAATATTTTATATATAAATAACAGATTTTTAAATGTAACATGCATGCTTGTGTATTTATATATACAAAATAATTATACACAGTACACACACATATATTATGTAAACACAAAATTTTATTTTGGATGCGATTAATCGTTGCACAGTTTTATTTTTTAATCTGAGAGGTTTCTCTTCTGGCTAAAATAAAGGTTTAATAAATAAAACTGTAAAATGAGTGCAGATTTGCTTGTGCACCGTAATGTTTAACATGTTTTTGAAGCTGTAAGTGTGTCATGTGTGTCTCAGTGTCATCAGTTGTGAAGAAGGCAAAGCTTTGGCAGATTCGTGGAACGCAGCGTTCATGGAGTCCTCAGCCAAAGAGAATCAGGTGATGATGCGTTTCCTGTCCTCTAGTGTTTGCTGAGGAAGTGCTGTATCTGCTGATGACTCCAGCATTAATGTCAGAAGACGATCATTGATCTCCACTCTCTCTAATGCTCAGTAATGTTTTATCCAGCAGTCAGTCTGCATGCATTACTCAATCACTCGCTCTATCTCTGATCCACTTTCATCAGTTCCTCTTATTATTCAATCTCCTGTCGTCTGTCAGATCTCAAGATGCTCTTCCGGTAGTTATGTACCTGAAAACGTACTCAAAAAAATATTTAAGATTTTTTTTGTTTGTTTTTGAAAAATCAATTTGCATTACGAACAAACTAATAAACTTATTGCAATGCATAGTTGTCAGTCATACATAAATGAAACGGGTCATATTTCTGCAATAGTATTAATAAACGTAATGTGTTTTAAATACACAATAACCAGGTTAATATATTATCATCAATAAATCCAATTTGTTTCAATCTCACACATTTTAACTGAATATTGCGTATTCCACAGCTAGACATATTTTAACCATGTTCATACTTTGGAACTTATAAACTTTTCACAAGGAACATTTTTTAATAAATGCATTTCGAAATGTGATTATTTAAAGATGCAAATAGTTAATAATAAACTATGCCATGATTTTTTTGAAGTGCAGAAATCTGACCTGTTTCATGTATGAGTGACAGACAAATATGAATCAAAACATTATGAGTTTCAGTTAAATAATCAGAGATTATGTCATTGGTTGCTGCTGTTTTATTATATTGCTACATTTATATTTGCTTTTATGCTATTATTGTCCTTTGAGATATTTTGCTTAAAAATTTGTTGCTGTTTTATGAATTTTAAATTAATTTGTTGGGCTATTGGTGAACATGAACCAATCTGCCACACACCTGAAGACACGTCAGTGGACAAGCAAATGTTTTGAGAGGTGAAGCAGGATACTGAATGAAGATCTCGTGTGTGTGTGTGTGTGTGTGTGTTTGCAGACGGCGGTGGAGGTGTTTAAGAGGATAATTCTGGAAGCAGAGAAGATGGATGGTGGCGCTCCACAGGGCCGGACGCCCTGCTCGATGATGTAGATAACCCCGCCCTCTTCCCACACTGGCCCCGCCCCTCTCCCGCAGTCTGCCCCGCCCACCGGAGAACAGCACAAACTTTTCTAGCAAAGCATGTTTGTTTCAGGCTGGTGTTTGGGCTTCACTGAGCGGCTGTGCTTCTGTGTTTTGGTCTAGTTTACGGTTAAGACGCGGTTAGCTGTAGGATTAACTGATTTGAACAGGGTTAAAGACTCTTAATATAAAATGTTTGCTAGAAAAGTCTGTTTATAGAGTCCTCCTGCCCCGGCCTGCACCACAGCACTGGACACTGGGATATCCCTCTACTTGAAGTGGCTAACTGCCTGTTTTCCTGCATTGACATTTTCTTTTATACTTCATTTAATTTAATTTTTTTAAGTTGTGTTTTTTTTTTCTTTTTATTTATTCTGAATCTTCCTGTGACATACATGAATAACACACACACACACACCCTCTGCTTCATGTCCATTTTGCGTCTTTAGCCTTATGTTTTCGTTCAGCTCTTCTCTACCTCTCATGTTCCTCTCTGTCCCAAACCCTTTGGAATTTGTATATCGTGTTTCTTAAACGGTAATTATGGCCAATAAAGTTGGCAGCATTCATTCAGTAATGAATGTTGTTGGACTTTTTTTGATTGTAATCATTAAACAGCATTTTGTTTCACTATCACTGGAGTCGCTTGTGTGATTTACACAATAACACAATTAAAACACAAATGAGTATGCAGTTTCAAATTAGTATTTATTCTCTTAATCTTTTTAGATGCCAAACATTGTTGAAATTAAAAACAACATATGTATTTAACATTTTATCCTTTAAATTTTAAATAAAATAATGAAAATTTGGTGAGGTAAAATGTCACAATGCAACAAAAAAAAAGACAAATGTTTGTAGAAATCAGTCATCATTAGGCAGACGCAGTAATTGGTTAAATTAGGGTGCAAATGCAGTTTGTTCTGTAAATCAGAGTAATGGAGGAAATAAACCAGGTGAAATGAAGTTTAAAGATGCTATTTGTAAGGATTTTCAATTTTATTAATTTTATTTTCGATGTTAATCTCTTTTTATTGCCAACGTGTGAACAGTTTGTAACGCAACTTAAACGAGATCTCCGAGTCTGACTTCCTAGGTTGCCTATGAAAGCCTGTAGACTGATTTTTATGTGAAGGATTGGGACGTTTTTGCCGGGAAAATCAAAAGACGTTTACGCGCGCTATTGCAAGTAGCTACACATGGATACATGAATGTTCAGGATAATACGGAAAGAGCCGTTCTGAACTGTAATGTCAATGTGTAATGCAAAGAAAAGGGATTCATTCGAACTATAGTCAGATCTAGTCTAAAATATACTTTTATATATAATCAAACTGTCATAGTGTGATTTTACCTCATCTGTCGACATGATGCCGGTTAACTGGAGAGCTGATGCAAACAAAAAGTCATCTAAACGTCACTCTCAACAGCATGGACGGCTCTGCAAAGGTATTTCCGAATTATTTTAAGGAAGTTTTTGAACGAAAAAGAACTTCGCCGTGAGTATACCATTACCGGGGCTTTGAATCATGTTCATGCAATAGTCAAAATGGGTGAAAAAGCACAATATAAAAGTTATGCTGATTCCGAAATTCGAAGGGAGATTAGAAGCAATTAATTATGATTTATGTTTTGTGAATTATTCTGAAGTGTTCAGTAAGGTAGCTATAAAGTAGCCTACATATAATATATATATGTGTATGTGTGTGTATGGTATATATACTGTTGCCATCCTGTTAGTCTTTTGTAAAATCCACTAGCAAGCCACTTCCTGAATGACACTATCCTCCAGGAAGTGACATCACTTTGGAGCTAAAACGTCAGAATGGTGAATTCTGAAAGGATTTGATTAATTCTGGATGTTTTGTGTCTCTCCAAATACATACACCCTGTTCAATCAAATGACTCAAATCTGTTTGGTAATATCAACATTACAAAAGTTTGGCCTATATGTGAAATGCTATGAAAATGATCTTCCAAGTTGACGTCATGTAGGCTAATTGAGCAATGACCAACTTCATCTCTTTATCAGCCTGTTAGTTTTAATGTCATTGAGTAAATAATCAAATTATAAGTTAATATAACTGATATTTAAACCAGATAATCTGATATATGCTTAAATAAAGCATATTTTTTACTGTAAGCAGGTTCTGAAGGAATGATCCACATATTGTATTTCTGGTGGCACTTTAGTCTCAATCCACTGATTCATAAATAACAAGATGAATGTGATTCAGTGCAAGAAACATATTGTGATACCAATAAAGACCGGACAGGAAGATCTGATTAAAAACTAATTACACATGCAGTAATGAATCAGAAACGACCGCAGGCTGTTTCATTAAAACCCTGTTGAGCCGTGAATCAATCACACAAGACAGACACAGTTTCTAACCTATTTACTCAAAGAACAAGCACTGACAGTTTATGCTTCATAAAAGCTCTTTAATGGATCTCAGGGTTAATTAAGTCAAACAAAATCTGTTCTGACTGATGAATGAATGATTCATATTTTGATTAATTTCCAATTTGAATGGATTATGTGAGTGATGCTTGTTTGTTTTCCATCTAAAACTCTCCAGATATTCAGAAGGTCTCGCCTCAAACCCTCAGATATGAGCAGAAGCTAAAGAATAATTTCATGTCCTCTGGATTGTACGAATGCATATCCACTGGGACATGAGAGCTTTTCGACTGAACACAAGCATCACTTTTGTAAAATGGCCCCACAAAGTCGAGCGAAGCAAAATCTATTGTGGCGTGGACTGAAGGCCCGGAGCCAAAGCCCAGAATCAGCAGTGAGCGCCGGGAAAGCGTCCCGTCAGCAGAAGCTAAAGCCCTGCATTGTGGGACCTTTGTCGAGCGGATCTCGCGATATCGGCCCGCACGCGACCGGCTGTATATATTGGGCTGTCCAACTTTTCCAGTGTCACACTTTCTCACGTGTGGGTCAGTTTGGACAGTATCCAGTGGAAAATGTCGCAGTATTCTGGAAAGGTAAGGATCTGATTGGTCACGAGTCAAGAGAACCACCATCTTTCTCACAGAAACCAGCCTTTAGCTGAAAACATATTCAGCACGTATGGATCTTCATAAAATCATTTTCCTTGTGAAGTTTTATGCATTTACTCTACCTTTGTTAATGATGTTTGTCCTCATTTTAGGCCCCTGCACACATGGAGCTTAAAAATAGATTTCACTTTTGGTATTTTCTGTTTTCATTTTAATTTTAGTTAAAGTTTTAGTAATGTTGTGTGTTTTTTGTCTTCTTTTTTTTAGCTTTTGTTAATATTTTAAAATATATTTTTATATTTTTAATTTTATTTAAAATTTTAGATATTTAGTTGTTTGTCTTTGTCATTTTAATAGTTTTTTATATATATTTTATAGTTTTTATCAAGTAATAGTTTTTGTTAATATTTTGAATTCGATTTTTTTATTTTAATTTTAGTTAAAATTCTTAGTCATTCTATTGTCTGTTTTTGTCATTTTTATTATTTTATGTCCATATATTTTTTTATTAGATTTTAGTCTATGTTCATATTTTGAATTAGTTAATTTTAGTTACAATTTAAAAAATTGTTATTTTGTCTTTTTAATTAGTTTTTTAATGTCTATATATTTATTTTTAGTTTATTTAGTTATTTTAGTACTTCAACTGAAACTAAATGAAAACGAGAAACATTGCATAAGCAACTAGTTGAAATAAAATAAGTTTTAATGTTTTTTATATCTTATTTTATTTCAAATAATGAAAATGTTCTTTTATGGTTTTAGTTTTTAACTGTGATAACTCTGTCTTGGAGGGTTTCTGGCATTATTTTTACCTTTAATAACATTATTTTATATTTAGCTTGACATCAGTTCCTCATAGATGTTTCAGAGGAATGGAAAGGATTTTTTCCGGCCCGTAACATGAAGGTTCTGACTAGCGTCATCATAATGTGAAACACGTTTTGCTCGTCATGATGTGTTGATTTGGTCCTCTGCTCCTCAGATCGTGTTTTACGAGGGCCGCTGCTTCACCGGCAGGAGGCTGGAGGTGTACGGCGACTGCGATAACTTCCAGGATCGTGGTTTCATGAACAGGGTGAACTCTATCCGTGTGGAGAGCGGCGCCTGGATCTGCTTCGATCATCCCGACTTCAAGGGTCAGCAGTATATCCTGGAGCGCGGAGAATATCCCGAGTTCCAGCGCTGGAACTCCCACAACGACCACATGGGCTCCTGCAAAACCATCAGGATGGTGAGACATCACTGCTGTTCATAGAAGAACCTTTTCTGGTTCCCTAAAGAACCTTGAACAGTTCTTTACAAAAATCCACTTAGTGTAAAGAATATTTTAATAATCTAAAGAACTTTATATGCAATGGAGGTTAAAGGTTATTTGTGGAACTATTAATGCTATAAATGACCTCACTTCATTTGCTGAGAGCATTATGGGATGCAGCATCTCACGCAATATGCTCTGTTGTTTACTGCATATTTTAGAAATACATTATTTCATTCATTTAGGAAATTTGCGTCCTCAAAATCAATCTGCACCCTAAATATAATACACTAGCAAGGGCCTTTGTGCTTTAAACATGACGTGCATGAAAACAAATCTCCAATGTATCGACAACATTACAGTATGATTTTTTTAAAAAGCAGTGCGTGAATAAGACACTTGATAAACATTGTCACATGACCTCATAACATTTGTCACTATGAAAAGTGAAGTCAAGAGCATTGCATTATGGGATGCTGCATCTGACACGGTATGCTCTGTTGTTTACTGCATATTTTAGCAAATGTAGAATATTATTTCATGCATACAGGAAACATGCATATTCATACTATGCATAGTATACTATGCATGCTTCATACTGCAGAAATTATTGCATAAATATAATGTACTTCATACTGCAGAAATAGAGTTGTAATTTTGCTGTATACTTCATATTTTAGAAAATGCACAGTGTTATTCCATGCAAACAGGAAATGTGCATAGTATGCATGCTTTATACTGCAGAAATATTCCATGCATATAGGAAAATTACATACTGTGCATGATATGCATGCTTCATAATACAGAAATAGAGTTGTAATTCTGTTGTATACTACATATTTTAGAAAATGCTAAATATTATTCTATGCATACAGGGAATTTGCATAGTCTACTGTACATAGTATGCATGCTTCATACTGCAGAAATAGTAGGAGTTGCATGTAATTCCAGCTGTAAAATGTAATGATAACTCTATAGAAGTGTCCTCGAGTCATGATGTGTGCTTGTGAACGTCTCTCAGCACGGAGAGCACTACAGGATGGAGATGTTCGAGGGCTGTAACTACACCGGTCAGTGTATGGAGTTCTGTGACGACTGTCCCTTCCTCCAGAGCCGCGGATTCAACACCAACTGCGTCAACTCTATCAGAGTGTTCGGTGACGGAGCGTGAGTTCAATTCACTAGACTTTCTGTGGACATAAACCCATGAATCAGCTGCTTTTAAACTCCATACACACCTGTCACTGTATATACTGCATTATTATAGAATTATTACTAAGTTTGCATCGTATCTATATGTTTAGATGTTGAAAAACATTTGCATTTTTCATGCAAAATTTATTCTTGCTTTATTTCAATGACCCGAAATGATGTTTTATCTTTAGTTTGGTGTGCGTCTTCTCATCATCATCATGAGTGATGTCACAGCTGTGCTTCCTCCTCTTCTTGTGTTTAGCTGGGTGATGTATGAAGAGCCAAACTTCCGTGGTCGCATGTATATTGTGGAAAGAGGAAACTACTGCAGCCATAATGAGTGGCAGGCGCAGAACCCCAACATCCAGTCCATCCGCAGGATCGTCAACTACTTCTAAACCCTCCACACGCTGCTCTCCTCCTCCAGTCCTCCCTCTCCTTATCTCTGAACATGTAAAATAAACACTCAGAACCAAAACCAACACGGTATTTTATCACACAACAGTCTCTGTGTCTGTCACTGACTCCCAACATCTCGACTTCATCGCTGATGCACATCTTCTATCAACATCCAGATTTTAGGATAGTTTAAACCATTCAACGTTTTTTTGAAAGACATTAATACTTTTATTCTGCGAGGATGCATTAAATTGGTAAAAAAGTGACAGTAAAGGCATTTATTATGTTATTTCTACTTCAAATAAATGCTGTTCTTTTGAACTTTCTGTTCATTAAAAAAAATAATTAAAAATAAAATGTATCACAGTTAAAGCAGCACGACTGTTTTCAACATTGATAATAATCATAAATGTTTCTCGAGCATCAAATCATCATATTATACTGATTTCTGAAGGATCATGTGACACTGAAGACTGGAGTAATGATGCTGAAAATTCAGCTTTGATCACAGGAATAAATGACACTTTACTATATATTCACATAGAAAACCACGGTGACGTATTGCTGCCACATACATATTATTTTTCCACTCAATCATGTCGTAATAATGAGATGTTATGTCGTTAAAACTTGTTTAACAAGTTTAACTTGTCGTTAAAATATTGTCTAGGCTTAAGACATGCACAAAATATGCCTTTATCCACATAAAATGTATATACGGTAGCCTATCATGCCTTTATCATACTTCTGTTCAAAAAGCTGAAGCAATAGCAGCTCCCAATGGACATTCATGTTAATAGGTCAAATTCTGTACACACCTTATTAATAAAGCATGTGTAGCCTACTCAATTATGTATCAACATAATGTTGTTTTAACGACATAACATCTCGTTAATACGACATATGTTGTTTTAACGACATAATTGAGTGGAAAAATAA
>JAVALU010001128.1:0-70000 GCA_030770095.1 Gila robusta | reverse complement strand
AACGAGTCATGGTCAAGAAGAGTCAAACGAGTCATGGTCAAGAAGAGTCAAACGAGTCATACTCGAGAAGAATCAAACTAGTCATGGTGTAGAAGAGTCAAACGAGTCATGGTCAAGAAGAGTCAAACGAGTCATGGTCAATAAGAATCAAACGAGTCATGGTCAATAAGAATCAAACGAGTCATAGTCAAAAAGAATAAAACAAGTCATGGTCAAGAAGAGTCAAACGAGTCATGGTCAAGAAGAGTCAAACGAGTCATAGTCAAGAACAGTCAAACGAGTCATGGTCAAGAAGAATCAAACGAGTCATGGTCAAGAAGAGTCAAACGAGTCATGGTCAAGAAGAGTCAAACGAGTCATGGTCAAGAAGAGTCAAACGAGTCATGGTCAAGAAGAGTCAAACGAGTCATGGTCAATAAGAATCAAACGAGTCATGGTCAATAAGAATCAAACGAGTCATAGTCAAAAAGAATAAAACAAGTCATGGTCAAGAAGAGTCAAACGAGTCATGGTCAAGAAGAGTCAAACGAGTCATGGTCAAGAAGAGTCAAACGAGTCATGGTCAAGAAGAATCAAACGAGTCATGGTCAAGAAGAGTCAAACGAGTCATGGTCAAGAAGAGTCAAACGAGTCATGGTCAAGAAGAGTCAAACGAGTCATGGTCTAGAAGAATCAAACGAGTCATGGTCTAGAAGAATCAAACGAGTCATGGTCAAGAAGAATCAAACGAGTCATGGTCAAGAAGAGTCAAACGAGTCATGGTCAAGAAGAGTCAAACGAGTCATGGTCAAGAAGAGTCAAACGAGTCATGGTCTAGAAGAATCAAACGAGTCATGGTCAAAAAAGAATCAAACGAGTCAGGGTCAAGAAGAGTCAAACCAAGAAGACTCAAACGAGTCATAGTCAAGAAGAGTCAAACGAGTCATGGTCAAGAAGAATCAAACGAGTCATGGTCAAGAAGAGTCAAACGAGTCATGGTCAAGAAGAGTCAAACGAGTCATACTCGAGAAGAATCAAACTAGTCATGGTGTAGAAGAGTCAAACGAGTCATGGTCAAGAAGAGTCAAACGAGTCATGGTCAATAAGAATCAAACGAGTCATGGTCAATAGAAATCAAACGAGTCATGGTCAAAAGAATAAAACAAGTCATGGTCAAGAAGAGTCAAACGAGTCATGGTCAAGAAGAGTCAAACGAGTCATGGTCAATAAGAATCAAACGAGTCATGGTCAATAGAAATCAAACGAGTCATGGTCAAGAAGAGTCAAACGAGTCATGGTCAAGAAGAGTCAAACGAGTCATGGTCAAGAAGAGTCAAACGAGTCATGGTCAAGAAGAGTCAAACGAGTCATGGTCAAGAAGAGTCAAACGAGTCATGGTCAAGAAGAGTCAAACGAGTCATGGTCAAGAAGAGTCAAACGAGTCATGGTCAGAAGAGTCAAACGAGTCATGGTCAAGAAGAGTCAAACGAGTCATGGTCAATAAGAATCAAACGAGTCATGGTCAATAAGAATCAAACGAGTCATGGTCAAAAAGAATAAAACAAGTCATGGTCAAGAAGAGTCAAACGAGTCATGGTCAAGAAGAGTCAAACGAGTCATGGTCAATAAGAATCAAACGAGTCATGGTCAATAAGAATCAAACGAGTCATGGTCAAAAAGAATAAAACAAGTCATGGTCAAGAAGAGTCAAACGAGTCATGGTCAAGAAGAGTCAAACGAGTCATAGTCAAGAAGAGTCAAACGAGTCATGGTCAAGAAGAATCAAACGAGTCATGGTCAAGAAGAGTCAAACGAGTCATGGTCAAGAAGAGTCAAACGAGTCATGGTCAAGAAGAGTCAAACGAGTCATGGTCTAGAAGAATCAAACGAGTCATGGTCAAAAAAGAATCAAACGAGTCAGGGTCAAGAAGAGTCAAACCAAGAAGAGTCAAACCAAGAAGAGTCAAACGAGTCATGGTCTAGAAGAATCAAACGAACCATGGTCAAGAAGAGTCAAACGAGTCATGGTCTAGAAGAATCAAACGAGTCATGGTCTAGAAGAATCAAACGAGTCATGGTCAAGAAGAGTCAAACGAGTCATGGTCAAGAAGAGTCAAACGAGTCATGGTCAAAAAGAATCAAACAAGTCAGGGTCAAGAAGAGTCAAACCAAGAAGAGTCAAACGAGTCATGGTCTAGAAGAATCAAACGAGTCATGGTCTAGAAGAATCAAACGAGTCATGGTCAAGAAGAGTCAAACGAGTCATGGTAAAGAAAAGTCAAACGAGTCATGGTCAAGAAGAATCAAACGAGTCATGGTCATGAAGAATCAAACGAGTCATGGTCATGAAGAATCAAACGAGTCATGGTCAAGAAGAATCAAGAATCACTCTCTAGAAGAATCAAATGAGTTCATATTCTAAGTATACAAATGAGTCATATTCTATAAGAATAAAACCAGCCATATACTAAAAATCAAAACATTGTTTATAGAAAACAGTCATATTCTATAAAAATTAAACATGTTGTTTTCAATAAGAATCAAACGCGTTGTATTATATAAGAATTGTTATACAGTAACAACAATAAATGCTTCAAAAGTGACTCCTTTATGATTTCTATTTGGTCTGTTAAATGCATTTAAATGATGCAATGCAAAATGTATTCATAGTATTTTTATGTAACATTTTATATATTAATTTTGGAGTTAAATATGACTTGGATATCTTCTGATGTTCACGAGGTCTTGATTTGAATCCAGAATATTTACAAAAAACCTTGATTCCAATTTTTTTTAAAATCTATTTTTTTTTTAATCTGTGGAGTCAATTCTAACAGTTCACTGCAGAAAAGATGGAAATTGAATTAAAAACAAACTCCCATAATAAGAAATATATTTGTCGCCATCTAGAGCATTAATGTGAAAATACACGTGAGGGGGTTTGATCTGTGTTTTTAAACAAACGTGTTGAGCAAATGATTCAAAGATTCACTCGGCATTCTCACTGGACTTTCACTGGTTTCAATCTACTGGTGACCTACAGGAAGAGTCACCAAATGAATCACGGAACAGTCAAAAGAATCAAACGTTTCAGATCACTGGGATGATTCACAATCAGCACTGCTAGTAGTACAGGCTCTTTTAGAGGTGAATAGACACAATAATCGAGACACAATCATTAAAACTCAGAGCTTTTACTTTTTCGAGCTTGTTCGAGGCTTGGTCATTTTCTCCCTCGAGGTACGCCAGCACACTCTGAAGAAGATACAGCCTCAGAAACAGCACGTCTTCTCCTCCAGTGTGGCCCTGAGAATCAGAAACACACAGATCATGCAGTGAAACAACACAACAACACACACACACACACACATCAGCCTCAGAAACAGCACGTCTTCTCCTCCAGTGTGGCCCTGAGAACCAGAAACACACAGATCATGCAGTGAACACACACACACACACACACACACACATCAGCTTCAGAAACAGCACGTCTTCTCCTCCAGTGTGGCCCTGAGAACCAGAAACACACAGATCATGCAGTGAACACACACACACACACACACACATCAGCCTCAGAAACAGCACGTCTTCTCCTCCAGTGTGGCCCTGAGAACCAGAAACACACAGATCATGCAGTGAACACACACACACACACACACACATCAGCCTCAGAAACAGCACGTCTTCTCCTCCAGTGTGGCCCTGAGAACCAGAAACACACAGATCATGCAGTGAACACACACACACACACACACACACACACACACACACACACACACATCAGCTTCAGAAACAGCACGTCTTCTCCTCCAGTGTGGCCCTGAGAACCAGAAACACACAGATCATGCAGTGAACACACACACACACACACACATCAGCCTCAGAAACAGCACGTCTTCTCCTCCAGTGTGGCCCTGAGAACCAGAAACACACAGATCATGCAGTGAACACACACACACACACACACACATCAGCCTCAGAAACAGCACGTCTTCTCCTCCAGTGTGGCCCTGAGAACCAGAAACACACAGATCATGCAGTGAACACACACACACACACACACACATCAGCCTCAGAAACAGCACGTCTTCTCCTCCAGTGTGGCCCTGAGAACCAGAAACACACAGATCATGCAGTGAACACACACACACACACACACACATCAGCCTCAGAAACAGCACGTCTTCTCCTCCAGTGTGGCCCTGAGAACCAGAAACACACAGATCATGCAGTGAACACACACACACACACACACACACACACACACACACACACACACATCAGCTTCAGAAACAGCACGTCTTCTCCTCCAGTGTGGCCCTGAGAACCAGAAACACACAGATCATGCAGTGAACACACACACACACACACACATCAGCCT
Organism: Gila robusta; assembly: GCA_030770095.1. Classification (NCBI taxonomy): domain Eukaryota; kingdom Metazoa; phylum Chordata; class Actinopteri; order Cypriniformes; family Leuciscidae; genus Gila; species Gila robusta. The sequence goes on along the minus strand of JAVALU010001128.1, from coordinate 65,640 downwards.
CAGAAACAGCACGTCTTCTCCTCCAGTGTGGCCCTGAGAACCAGAAACACACAGATCATGCAGTGAACACACACACACACACACACACATCAGCCTCAGAAACAGCACGTCTTCTCCTCCAGTGTGGCCCTGAGAACCAGAAACACACAGATCATGCAGTGAACACACACACACACACACACACATCAGCCTCAGAAACAGCACGTCTTCTCCTCCAGTGTGGCCCTGAGAACCAGAAACACACAGATCATGCAGTGAACACACACACACACACACACACATCAGCCTCAGAAACAGCACGTCTTCTCCTCCAGTGTGGCCCTGAGAACCAGAAACTCACAGATCATGCAGTGAACGAACACACACACACACACACACACACACACACACACACACACACGTGTGAGGTGAAGAATAGGGATGCACCGAAATTTCAGCTGCCTAAAAAAAATTATCCAGCCAAAAATAGCATTTTCGGTTTTTGGCCGAAAGAGAATAAAGGCTGAAAATTATCTGGCCAAAAATACGCTGGCCGGTTCATAAGCCGATCAGTGATCCACTCCTGCTCCGCTGTCTGCTCACACGCTCCGATGGCTTTGGAGGACTACTTTAGGTTATTTAGTCAAAAATCTGTTAAATCTGATTCTGCTGCATACTGAAAAAAGAATAATATATTGATATATTCATATTAATACATTGATATTTAATATTATTTTAATATAGGCCTATTTTCTGCCCAATTTTTGTGTTACTTGAAATAAAAGTCTGGTTATTTTATTTTATTGGCTTGAATTTGTTTTAATTCGGATCCATTCAATTTAATTAAAAAGATAATAATAATACAATTACACAAAAAAACTAATTTAAAATAAGAAATTAATAATTATATATAAAAATGTATATATATCATATATATAAAATAATTGTATATATATATCATTTTCGGTTTCGGTTTTCGGCCAAGTGCATCCAGAATATTCGGTTTCGGGCCAGAATTGTGGTTTGGCTGCATGTGTAGTGAAGAACAGAGTTCAGACGCTCACAGACCTTGATGAGCCTCAGCCGGCTCTGCTGTTCTCCGTAACACCTCTGGAAACACTCCTCGGCCCGGGACAGTCTCTGTTTGGCGTCGTTCAGGCAGTCCAGCTGTTCCAGAGCCTGGTAACACCACACGATATCCAGCTGGAGGACAGCAAAGTTATCCACCGTCTTCAGCAGCGCAGAGTTACACTTACTGGAGACACAGAAACATCATCAGAGTTACACTTACTGGAGACACATCAACATCATCAGAGTTACACTTACTGGAGACACAGACACATCAGAGTTACACTTACTGCACAAACATCAACATCATCAGAGTTACACTTACTGCACAAACATCAACATCATCAGAGTTACACTTACTGGAGACACATCAACATCATCAGAGTTACACTTACTGCACAAACATCAACATCATCAGAGTTACACTTACTGGAGACACAGACACATCAGAGTTACACTTACAGCAGAAACATGATTCAACATCAACATCTGAGTTGCATGAGAGCAGCGTATTCAAACTCCTCAAGCAGAAAACGTCTTAAAAAATAGCTTTTGTAAGCTTTATACTTGTAAAATTACAGATTTCACAGAATGTTTAACATCAAAATTGAACCGCGCTGATGTAATTGTAATATTTGCATACTGAACTACCGGTATTATTGGTGTTTTTTTCATGATAAATATAATATAAATAATAATTTCACAGTTCGCAGGACAGCGCAATATTAAAATTCATCAGGTGTTAAATGCCTTACAAAATGTCTCACACTGTCAGAATGTTAAATGTCAGAATAACAGCGCTGATGTCATTGTGATACTGAACTATAACTGGTATTTTTTAATGCATTTATTTACATAATGATAAACTTAAAAGATCATAATTGTAGAGTTTGCAGGACGTAAGTGTATTAAAATTACTCAAGCATTAAACATCAAGATTTAATACTTGTAAGCCATTTCATACCAGTGTTATTTTCGTTTTCATTTTTCTTTTATTCATATTTTAAATTAGCACAAATGTTTATATTTTCAGTTTTAGTCATTTCATTATGTGCCTTGGTCATTTTATTCGTTTTTTATTTTAAATATTGCTACTAAGGTTTAATTTATTTTTATTTCAGTTTTAGTTTTTATTTATTTCCAGTCAATAATTTTTGTGCTTCAACAAAATTTCGCATTTTCTTTTAGTTTAAGTTTTAGTTTAAACTAATATTTGTATTTTATTTTATTTCAATTAAAAGAAATGTTTTTAATAGTTTTAGTTAACGATAATAACCCTGCTTTAAAATGATAAAATTAAGCTTGACAATATGTGCACATAAAGTGAGTGCAGTGAATAGTGATGATGTATTATTGATATGATGATTAATGTAAGAGTGATGAAGCCGTACTTGAACTGTTCGTCAGCGAGGAGTAGATAACACAGAGCAGCGCTGTGATCTCTCTTCTTCATCAGAGCTCGACCTTTCTCATGGAAACCCATCGCCAGGATCAGAGCCTGAGATCGGCAGAAGATTCAACAGATCGGATATTAATGTCTGTCTGAACACACACTCATAATGATGTGCTAAACTTACAGCAATGACTTGGAGAGAAAAACAGTGTCAGACTATCACTGATCACTTTAAAACCAATCTTCTGAAGGATTCTATACTCATATTTCATCTGTGAGTTTCAGAAGGCTGGATGACACATTTATTAGAATAATATTTAGGACATGGATTGATACAGAAACATGAATCACCTTCCTCTCGTCGTTCGGGATCTGGAGTGGATTTCCTTTCTGATCTGCGATCTCTAGAAACGGGGTAGTGGTCGGATCCTCACTCCCATCTGAGGATACAGAAGTGGACATTATTTATTATTGCATTATTATTCAATTTTTTAGCATTATTATAGTATTACTATAGAATTATTATTAAAATTTGTATTATTGACCAAGAACATCATATACTGTATAGATATATCAGTGCTGTCAAATCGATTAAACACGGTTAATTGCATCTAACATAAAAGTTTGTGTGCAAGAAATATATTTTATATATGTATATAACATATATGTAACTTGTATAATTGACAAAAAAGTATAACTGACAATTTGTATGTACATAATTCTTCTATGTATTTAAAAATTATATTTATTTTAGTTTATTTAAATATTTGTTAAAAAATATGTGTGCATAAAATGTATGTGACATAATTGACCAAAAAAGTCTCACACACATATTAGTTTCTATGTAAGTGTGGCAATTTAAGCATTATGATTAAGGTATTAGTTCTTATGTTTCACGTCACAGCTTGTATTATTTAGTGTATTTTGTAACACTGGATTGTCCAATCCGAGTCTGGACTTCCGGTGTTAAACATGCGTGTGAATGTTTGGGGAACGTGTGATGTTCACCTCTCTCTGACAGGATCTGGAAGCCCTTCTGTGTCCTCTGCACTCCTTCATCCTGACTGCGCTTCTTCTCCTCTTCCTCCAGCATCACGTTCTTCACCTCATCCGACGTCACGTTCAGCACCATGATCTTACTGTTGTTCTTCACGTTCTGTTCATCGAGCCTCATCCCTGAAACAAACACGGCTCGTCTTACAACATGCGCTGATTAATGGATGTATGAAGAAATATTCAGATAGGCGTCAGTCGTTTACCTAGAGACAGTTTCTTTCCAGACAGAATCAGATTGAAGTGTTTGAATTTAAACTCCTCGCTTATCCTTAAAAAGCAGAATAAGTTTATAATCAAACACAGGATACAGAGGATGAGATAGAAGCGTTTAAATTAGTGAATCACTTCAGAAATGATTCACCAAGAAATCAACATTTACACTTCATAAATGATTCATTTTGCAACACTGACACTGTTCTGAACTGAATAATGACACTATTGTCTTCAGTAGAGCTGCACTGAACTTGTTTCATTATTGATTAACTGTCATTGAACTGAATCGAATCAACCCTGAACTGAATTGAGCTGAATAACACTTCTGTAGAGCTGCTAATAGAATTGAACTGAATTTAATTTGTTTCATAATTGATTAACTTTACAGTTACAAAACTAAAATGAATCATCCTTGAACTGAACTAAATAATGACATCATTGTCTTCTGTAGAGCTGCTTATAGAATTGAACTGAACTTTACATCAGCTTTACATCAGAATTGACTTTGTTTCATATTTAATGCAGTTTGCATGATTTATTCTGTTATTTCCCAGTTCATCTCTGTGACGCTGCTTTGAAACAGTCTGTGTTGTAACATGTCTTGACTCACCGATTCTTCAGCTCTTGAGTGGTGATGTCCAGTTTGGTTTTTAAAGGAACTTTCCTTTTCTTTTTCTTGAAGGAAACAACAAACACAGAGTTAAATCAGTGAACAGTTGAGTAATAGTGAATCTGAAAGCATGATCCCGCACCTCTCCTTCTTCTCTGGGCAGGTGAAGCTCAAGCAAAGCCAGTGAAGTCTCTTTAAACTCTTTATTCCCTTCATCTTTCCTGCTGGTGTCTGATCTGATGCTCTCCAGCGATGACATCACTTCCTCCACAGTGAAGCCAGTGACAGAAGCGTATTTCACAGCCAGTTCCTGAGCAGAAGACATGAGAGAAGCAGTTAGCAGGAGTAACAGGTGATCGAGCAGGTGTGTTTCACTTACACACACACACACACACACACACACACACACACACACACACACTCTCACTCACTCACTCACTCACTCACAGTGAAGCCAGTGACAGAAGCGTATTTCACAGCCAGTTCCTGAGCAGAAGACATGAGTGAAGCAGTTAGCAGGAGTAACAGGTGATCGAGCAGGTGTGTTTCTCACTCACACTCACACACACACACACTCTCACTCACTCACTCACTCACTCACAGTGAAGCCAGTGACAGAAGCGTATTTCACAGCCAGTTCCTGAGCAGAAGACATGAGTGAAGCAGTTAGCAGGAGTAACAGGTGATCGAGCAGGTGTGTTTCTCACTCACACTCACACACACACACACTCTCACTCACTCACTCACTCACTCACAGTGAAGCCAGTGACAGAAGCGTATTTCACAGCCAGTTCCTGAGCAGAAGACATGAGTGAAGCAGTTAGCAGGAGTAACAGGTGATCGAGCAGGTGTGTTTCACTCACACACACACACACACACACTCACTCACACACAGTGAAGCCAGTGACAGAAGCGTATTTCACAGCCAGTTCCTGAGCAGAAGACATGAGTGAAGCAGTTAGCAGGAGTAACAGGTGATCGAGCAGGTGTGTTTCTCACACACACACACACACACACATACACACACACTCGCTCACCTGTATCTTGTGGAGCTCCGGGTCTCCGGTGTCCGTCGTGAAGGGCTTGAGCCACAGACGGTGGTTCTCCTGCCGGAGGAGAGCGATCAGCCGGGCCTGGATGTGCTGCTCATCCATCGCTACAGACCAGCAGAGATGAAGATGATCGGAATCAAACGCGTCTAGAACTGAAACTGAAACCAGCAGCTCTTGAATGGATGGAAATCCCCTAGAAATCCAGAATATACCATTATACGCTATATACGCTTAAAATAACATCAGCGATTAGACACATTTAGATGATTTATATAGATTATATACTTATATATGTATGTGTATGTGCTGTTAATGTGATTAAATATCTCGGTTGTTGTCGAGATGTTGAGGACGTCTCACTTACTCTGCTGCGCTGCGCACACGTGATGTTGTTGTTTTCTTCCTGGTTCCAGTCACTTCCGGTCGCACTCGTCATCTGATTCTTTTTTTTTTTGTTGCTTTTAGCACCTCCTCCTGGACTGGGGATGAACTTCTTTTGTTATTTTTTTTATGTAATAATTATATTTATTTATTCTTTTTATTTATTTAGAACACTGTTTTATCTAAAGCCACTCGTGCAAATGCACAAATGCATGTTCTTGAGAGTACACATGACTTACTTCACTCATTTGTAATATATCCAGCTAGAAATGCGTTAATTCCATTCGATACATTTGGAGAACATTGTCAATAAAAAAACAATTTATATGTAATATATGTTATTAATATAGAGCTTTTATTAAATGAATAGTTGTTATGTACTCTGGCTGTGTGTGTGTGTGTGTGTGTGTGTGTGTACTTTGTTCTTATAATACAATTTGATTATAAATTATACAATTATAAATCAATCATAATTTATAAATACTAATATACAATTCAATAGAGATGTTTTTAAATCATCAATGTTTATATTATATAAATATCAGTCTCAGGTTACACAGACTAATTGTGTTTGCATTATTTACACTGAAACTTACTTTGCAAACAATTTTCACCAATAATTACAAAGAAACAAGAAGTGACAATGAATTAAACATGAAATGTTGAAGTACAAAGACTGAAATAGTATTGTTGTTTTATTTACAATTAATGTTTACAGTGTACATCAAACATTGATTACATTTACATTTAGTCATTTAGCAGACGCTTTTGAGGACTAAAGCAAGCGAGTCATCGTGAAGAGGCAAAAACAACGCAAGAAGTGCTCAAAATACAAAATTCAGACATTGCTCAGAGTAGCATAAGCCAGACAAGCGAGGATTTAAAGGAAAAAGAAAGATTTTTTATTTTATTTTATTTTTTTATGAGGTTAAGTGCTCACGGAAGAGATGAGTTTTCAGCTGTCTTTTGAATGCTGTCAGGGATTCTGCATTGCGGATAAAGGTGGGGAACCGTGAATGAGAATGTTCTGGAGAGTGATTTTGTGGCTCTCTGTGATGGACCACGAGCCGTCGCTCATTGACCGATCGTAGGGATGTAGACTCGCAGGAGCGAGTGGAAGTAGGACGGATCTGAGTCAGTGGTAGATCTGTAAGCAAGCGTCAAAGCCTTGAACTTGATGCGAGCAGCGAGTGGTTGCCAGTGCAGAGAGATGAAGAGAGGAGTGACGTGAGCTCTTTTGGGCACTTTGAAGACAAGATGAGCTGCAGCATTCTGAATCATTTGTAGAGGTTTAGTTGCACATGATTTAAGTCCAGCCAGAAGAGCATTGCAGTAATCAAGCCTAGCCTGGACGAGGAGTTGTGTTGCATGCTCAGTTAGGAAAGGCCTGATCTTCCTGGTCTGCATGATCAAGCTATCTTTGTGATGTGGTCTGTGAAGGTCAGCTGGTCATCAAATTAGACAATTAACCTGTGATTATGATGCAAATCATCATTCCATTTCTTGACTCCTGTAATATCCATGTTTATGTGTTATAAACCAATGCATATCAATATATAACAATATTTAAAGTGCATATGAGCTTTCTTCACATGCAAAATGTCAAACAAACTAAACGTTTCAGAACAGTTCCTTGAATGATGGACTTATGAGAGCATTATTAGAGACCAGATAACTTTGAACGAATGTTACCGTCCATAACATGAGAACGTTCCCTGTCGGTTAGTTTCAGTCACACGGTTGATCCTGGTTAAAGTGATGCGTACAGGCCGAGTCTCCGGGCGGTCTCGGACTTCCTCAGGCTTTTCCTTTGAGGGAACGGCTGGTGTTTGGATCCTGCAGGAGCGGAGCGATAACTCCCGAAGCTCATCTGACGGGACAGAACCGCTGGAGCAGAAAACTTCCTGGAGTTCAGAACACTGGCGTTCTCCATCTTCAGATCGAGAGAGTCCGAGAGCCGCTCCGAGTCCGAGCTCGTGCTGGAGGCTTCAGAAGAAGACACGTGACTCCTGTGTTCAGACCCAGATGTGCTGTGTGTGAGACGGTGCGCATCCAGATGTGTGCGCCACTGACCGCCAGCACAATATACTGCAAACTCACTGACCGGTGCTTGCGTTGAAGGAGAGCGCTTGACCTGGAACACGGGAAGCACGTCGACTAGATTTTCACCATTTATCTCTTCACTGTTCTGTGCTGTAGATGAACACAAGAAGAGCATTTGACATTAAATACAACATCACATGATCATCCTCATGATTCCCTCGGATGGAAAGTTTGAGCCGGAAATCAATTTTGAAGAAAAAATAAATTAAAAATTGAGTGTTCATTAGAGGGGTCCAAGACCCTTAGGACTTTTGTCGCACTTGAACCACGAATACACACACAAAAAAATTGAATGCATTCGAGGAGTTTTGTGGTTGAAATTTAAAAAAAGGTAACAAATCCTTCCCTTGCGGGTTAATTTGACCTCCTTAGGAATAAATGGAATGCGAGGAATGCTTCAATACACATAGAAAAACCTAAAAATGCTCAAAATTCTAACTTAAAGTGCTAAACCTTTACGAAAAGGTCCTGACTTGTGTATCTGCATACTGAACAGAACTGACTTTAGGACTCATTTGCTCCATATAGAGCTATAACGCTATCTAGCGGCTAGAGTCATGAAATATCATGTTATATTATTTTTTTCCCACAAGAGGTCTGCAAAGACACCCAATGTACGATGTTTAGAGCTGAATTAAAAGGTTTAGGCATGAAATTGTGAGTTATTTTGAATGAATGGTTGAAAGAATGTGCAGGAATGTGCTTAAATCTAGGAATTTAATAGAAAATAACAAAAAATCTCCCAAAAAATTGCATTAAAAAAATAGAAAAAATATGATCAAAATGAAATAAAATAAGCTTTCTGGACAATTTTTTTATAGTATAATTCGGGTCATTTTGACCCGCGAGGGAAAGACGTGTTACAAAACGCGAGGGAATGATAAGGGGTTAAATATACATAGGCCTAATTCATGATTTGTAAGACTTCCCGAACATGGAACGTTCTCAGAATGTTCTGGCAAGATCTCAGTGTTACAAACAAACAAACGTTCTTCCAGTTATGTTACTAAAGGTTTTTTTTTATTATTTTTTTTTAGAGTTATCTGGCCTTTAATGCTCTCAAAACGTTATATATACATTGTTCATAGAATGTCTTTATTTCTGAAATGTTTTAGTTGGACATGTTTTTTTTTTTTTTTTTAATGTTACTTGTTTCAGAATATTCAGAGAACATTCAAAAGTAACGTTCCCATAATGCTTGTAAAATCACGAAATGGAATGTTGGAAAGAGTTGCATTAAAGAATAGAACATTCAGAAATAACATTTTCATGACAATGTCAACGTTAGCAAAACGATAGAACATATTTTGGTCGCTGGGTATTTAAGGTCAAATGTCTGTTGGCTAAATCAAATCAGTGGTTTTGTACGTTGAGAGTTTAAAATAATAAATCCACAGTGACAAACATTAGGACAAAAGCTTCTGTAAATAAAGAAGATTGCACTACAGGACATGAGTATTCCACATAAAATCAGGGTAGCGCAAGTTATCACATATGATGCTTTTTTCTTCGTGCATTTTGGATTTCTTTTTTCCCCCTTGAATGGGTTATAATAGTGGAAATGCTAAATATATATATAGAGAACGTTCTCTGTTAGCTGAGTGCAAATCCAAACAAGATGTCTTACCTGTTTTGAAGCACAGCACATGGGTCTGCCGTCTCTGCTCGGCTCTGATGGAGTTGTATTGCTCTTTTAACAGTGCGATGTCCATCCTAACGCTGGTCTGGTCTGAGTGCACTGTCCTCATCTCTCCCCACACATCTGAACATATCGGAGATGAACAACAGCAAGGCTTCATCCTGATAACACACACTTTTATTGAAGTATGATCATAAATGCAGCTTGATTTCCTCTGAACAGAAGATCTGATGTGTGTTTTGTGGGCATTGCCTCCAAGAGTTGCAACAAAGTGCAAACAAACCAGGGCAATCCAAGGTTGTTCTGTTTGCAAAGACAATGTTAAGATATTCATGTGCAATATTAATATATTAATATTCATATGATGTGCACTTTGCAAAGTCTGTGTGAGAAACAAATAAATAAGGTAAAAGAATGACATTAGAAAAAGAAAATGATGCGGTTAAACTTCATAATTTCATTAATCATCCAGTTCCTCGGCATGTTTGCACAGTATTGTTGATGCAGTGGGTGAGGTGAACTCATTTTGCACGTAATTATGTTAAAGTTGAAGTGTATTGGCTAAGTAACTGCTGTTTGTTTAGGTGAATTGCTTGCAACATTGAAATAATACAATACTGTATGCAATATGGTTAGTAATTAACTGAGACATGCATCATTGCACACATAAAATGTAGAGTTTGAAAATGCCTTAAATTCTCTCTTTCTCTCTGCTGAAATGTCTTTCATTTAAACTAAAATATACATTTACATAACACAATATCCAACATCCAACTCACTTTGATAAAATACAATTTAACACTTCAGTTATTTAAATTCACCTCAAATTGCATGGCAGCTTTATTTCACACATACATACACTTAAATGACTGTGGTGTGAATAAGTTATCAATGTTTTTACACGTGCATGTTTAATCTTCTCTTTCTCCTGTTCACTTCCTCTGATACTTCCATGAATTGTCTCACACATGAATTAGGCTAATAGTTTCCTGTTTCTGAATATTATATGTGCTGAAAAAAATATATATTAGTAAATTAACTGTTTTAAATACATATTTCTATAGCGCATGACACTAATTACACAACGGACATGCCTGGGCTACAGGTTAAAGTTCATGAAACTTTGCAAAACATGTTTTTTCGGAGATGCGCAGTCCCTTTAAGTGTCCTGTACCTGTTAATATCACATGCTCGCTGAGGTCATGAATATTCATTAGGCTACATGCAGTTCGCCGACGTGATTGGTGAGTGGAACTCTAGTCAGCGGGTGAATGAACGAATCCAGCCAGGGTGAAGGTTGAGCTTATGAATATTAAGTAGGTCACATGACTGTCGCTCCAGGAAGTTTGCGTTAGCGTCCTCATGAATATTAATGATGTAAGCCTTCGCTACTGTAGCGTTCGATGGCGGGATGTTTGTGATCTGAATGGCTGAAGTAGCAGATTCATGGTTTCTAGGGTTTGATTTCAGCACGCAACAGGTAGAAACACACACACACGCACGCACACGCACAAACACACACGCTTTTAATGAAGAGGGGTGTTTATAAATAAACATGTCAGTGTCTATATTGGATAAGAGACGTACTGGAGAAATAATTGCATGATGTTTTATGATAGAGTCACTTACAAAAAGCAGTGCTTTATCATGTGATTTATCATGATATTTACGTGTTACTTAAAGTTATTTTAAAAAATACCACTGTAAAACTATGGTACATGTAAAACAAAACAATAAAAAAAACAAGTACCATGATATTTCTTTGTACTCGTTATACAAAACACATTCAGACAATTAGGTTGCACTTTATTTTACAGTACAAGTACTTACAGTATATTACATAAGAAAGTACTGGTTAATATAAGATAAACATGGGTTAAGGTTAGGTTTAGGTTCAGGGTTAGTACCTAGTTATTATTACCCACCCAGTTATTGTAATAAGTAGCCTACATAGTATGTACACGAGGAACAGTAAAGTGCTATCGACAATCATCATAAAGATGCTTAGAAAGCGCTCTTAAATTCACATTTAGTATAATCTGGCTCTGAGTGTAATCAGTGCACCAACACTGAGATTAATGGTCAACCAGTGGCCTTTCAATGACCTTTGATCTCTCAGAATCTTCAATATTTGGTTAGATATTTGTGTTGACCCACGGATCAGGATGAGAGATCACCTAGTGCTCAAAAAGTGTGAATTTGACAACAAAATCATTAAATGAGCCTGGCGTGGGCAAGTGGACACATGCAATTGAATTAATAACATCATAAAATTTGGGTTCATGATAAAATGCATTGAAAATAACTTTGAATTAAATAATCGGCCAAATGCATGAATATAACTGAAATGTAACGTCCTGGTTTGATCTTTTAAGCTGAAAGTGGTGGCGATTGATGGAAAGCTTGCGGTTGTTCACCAGAGCAGTGTTCAGTTTGACAGCGAGCTGCCGGAGTTCAGGTATTACATTCACTCACTTCATGTGTTACATTCACTCACTTCATGTGTTACATTCACTCACTTCATCATGTGTTACATTCACTCACTTCATGTGTTACATTCACTCACTTCATGTGTTACATTCACTCACTTCATGTATTACATTCACTCACTTCATGTATTACATTCACTCACTTCACGTTACATTCACTCACTTCATCATGTGTTACATTCACTCACTTCAGGTATTACATTCACTCACTTCATGTGTTACACTCACTCACTTCATGTATTACATTCACTCACTTCATCATGTGTTACATTCACTCACTTCATGTGTTACATTCACTCACTTCATCATGTGTTACATTCACTCACTTCATCATGTGTTACATTCACTCACTTCATGTGTTACATTCACTCACTTCATGTGTTACATTCACTCACTTCATGTATTACATTCACTCACTTCATGTGTTACATTCACTCACTTCATGTATTACATTCACTCACTTCATGTATTACATTCACTCACTTCATGTGTTACATTCACTCACTTCATGTATTACATTCACTCACTTCATCATGTGTTACATTCACTCACTTCATGTTACATTCACTCACTTCATGTATTACATTCACTCACTTCATCATGTGTTACATTCACTCACTTCACGTTACATTCACTCACTTCATCATGTATTACATTCACTCACTTCAGGTATTACATTCACTCACTTCATGTGTTACACTCACTCACTTCATGTATTACATTCACTCACTTCATCATGTGTTACATTCACTCACTTCATGTGTTACATTCACTCACTTCATCATGTGTTACATTCACTCACTTCATCATGTGTTACATTCACTCACTTCATGTGTTACATTCACTCACTTCATGTGTTACATTCACTCACTTCATGTATTACATTCACTCACTTCATGTGTTACATTCACTCACTTCATGTATTACATTCACTCACTTCATGTATTACATTCACTCACTTCATGTGTTACATTCACTCACTTCATGTATTACATTCACTCACTTCATGTGTTACATTCACTCACTTCATGTATTACATTCACTCACTTCATGTGTTACATTCACTCACTTCATGTATTACATTTACTCACTTCATGTATTACATTCACTCACTTCATGTGTTACATTCACTCACTTCATGTGCACTTCATGTGTTACATTCACTCACTTCACTCACTTCATGTGTTACATGAGTTACATTCACTCACTTCATGTGTTACATGAGTTACATTCACTCACTTCATGTGTTACATGAGTTACATTCACTCACTTCATGTGTTACATTCACTCACTTCATGGGTTACATTCACTCACTTCCCATGGTCCATGTTTACTGGATAAGGAATTATTATTAATGACTGGATAAGGAATTATTATAATATCTCATAAAGAACAATTTATAAGCAATACAGTTTTTTAGATAAGCATAAATACACAAAGTTATATTTGGTATACTGATGTCAATGATGATGTCCATTAGTTTTCTAGGCCTGGAATTTCTGAATATTTAAACACAGTTGTTTTCCTCAGAATCCTGATTTTTCCCTGTGTGTTTCTGCAGGACTCATGGAGGAGTCCACATCCACACAGACCAGCTGACGGTCACGTCTCCAGCGCTCATGTGGGTGAAGGTAAAGCTAACAGCTGTAGAGAAGGGCTAGATATACTGTATAATACATGAGGAGAACATGTCTAACCTACAGTGATTCCTCGTGTGTTGTGTTGTGTTGTGTTGTGTTGTGTTGTGACATGACGTGTTGTGTTGTGACGTGTTGTGTTGTGACGTGTTGTGTTGTGTTGTGTTGTGTTGTGTTGTGTTGTGTTGTGACGTGTTGTGTTGTGTCGTCACGTGTTGTGTTGTATTGTGTTGTGTTGTGCTGTTTGTGTGTTCGGACTGCAGGCGCTTGACGTTCTCCTGGAGAAGATGAGGAGCGCTGGGTTTGACTTCTCTCGAGTGAAGGCCGTCTCAGGCAGTGGACAGGTGACTTTTAATGGGTTATTTATGTAGTATAATATACTACTTGATTATCTGAAATAAATCATCCCTCATAATGATGATCAGTTTTTTTTAAATGTGAATTTTCAGTGTTGATTTGGGGTAATTTTAGGGATTCTCTGTATTTGAACATGGTAAAATGTGTAAAATATTTCACATGTATTAAACTGACACTCATGAAAAGAAAAGAAAACTCATGAACTTTGTGATTGACAGACATTTCAAAATTTTATATCAAATATAAAATCAAAATTTATCAAATAAGTGCAAACAATTAGTGCTATCAAAATAGCACTAATATAAATATTATACTTATTATATATCTATATCTTATCTATATTTATCTAATCACTCCTAAAATGTAAAAATATATATATATTGAAATGCACAATTTCACATTTAATCTCCAAATGAATGTAGAAATGGCATAAGGACATTTTTTAAAAATGTAATTATTGCCATTCAACAGTACAATATAATTGAAGGCCTTATTTTTTTAACATTTAATTGGCTTTAAAAAATATAAAAACTTTCAATTTAAGTGAACTTAAAACAATCTTCACATAAATCCATTATAATAAATGTCACATTTAGTTATTGTTTTTATTGGTTTCGTGATCATATGCAGTAATGCTAAAAACGGATGCTGCATTAAATATTTTTTACAGAATATATATATATATATATATATATATATACCATAATTTTTTTTTTTTGCTGTATTTTCTGTGTTTTTCTGTTGGTGAAAATTCAGTTCAGGCCTGGATTTTACTGCATGTTTGGACTGATGCTTAATCTCATTTATTGAATCTATGTGTCAGCAACATGGCAGTGTGTTCTGGAGGACGGGCACGAGACAAACCCTCAATCATCTGGACCCTCAGAAACATTTACACAACCTTTTACAGGTGACGATAACATCAGCACAGTTTCCCTTCTCCTCACATCACAGGTGTTTCTCTGAGGATTACAGAGACACAGTTATTCTCCTCACTGTCCTCGCGCTCACACTGTTTGTTTCGGGTCTAACGTCCATCAATAATGGTTAATACTTCACCTGATGTATGATGACACAAGCTTTCAGAGATTAGAACAGATCAAATATGTGTTTGTTTTGTATAAAATCTTACATTGCATGTTGAAGTGGGAGCATAAAACACCCTCAATCCACACAAATATGAAGTGTTTTATAGTAGCATTGCTTATTTAGAGCTTGTGTGTATAGTAGTATATACCCATCAAGCAATAGCCATCATCTCTCCATCTAGGTGAACTAGACCCGATATAGTCCGGCAAAAATGTCGTTTTTGCTAAAAATAACTTGCTAGATGTATGATATTCCATCATGTAAGCAAAGTAAACAGTGATTACAAGGCGTTTGGTTTCATTTCTTCACTCATTTCATTTCTTTGTTGTCTAATTGATGACTGGTCTATTCGTGGGCGATGGTTTAGACGTCTATTACATTTTCACTGACAGCCCAAATTTTGTCTTGTTTTAGCCTAGACGTCTGGCTGTGTTTGGACGGCTATTAGATGTCTTTTAAAGGAACACGCCGACTTTTTGGGACTTTATCTTATTCACTGTATCCCCCAGAGTTAGATAAGTCCATACATACCCTTTTCATCTCCGTGCGTGCCGTAACTCTGTCTGATGCACCCACCGCTAGCCTAGCTTAGCACAAAGACTGGAAGTAAATGGCTCCAGCTAGCATACTGCTCCCAATAAGTGACAAAATAACACCAACATTTTCCTATTTATATGTTGTGATTTGTATAGTCACAGTGTGTACAAATAACAAGGTCATATGAGACACAGGCATCTTTTAACCGTATACATACTGGGAACTATATTCTCAGAAGGCAGTAGTAGCAGTGCTTCGCCTTCTGAGAATATAATTCCCAGTATGTATACGGTTAAAATATGCCTGTGTCATATGACCTTGTTATTTGTACACACTGTGACACAACTTATAAATAGGAAAATGTTGGCGTTATTTCGTCACTTATTGGGAGCAGTATGCTAGCTGGAGCCATTTACTTCCAGTCTTTGTGCTAAGCTAGGCTAGCGGTGGGTGCGTCAGACAGAGTTACGGCACGCACGGAGATGAAAAGGGTGTGTATGGACTTATCTAACTCTGGGGGATACAGTGAATAAGATAAAGTCCCCAAAAGTCGGCGTGTTCCTTTAAAGGTAAAATTGCGTGCAGGGTGTGTATATGTATTGTGTGTGTGCTGTAGGACAGTTTTGCGCTGCAGGACAGTCCGGTGTGGATGGACTCCAGTACGGCAGATCAGTGTCAGTATCTGGAGGAGACAGTAGGAGGCGCTCAAAGGCTCGCTGACATCACTGGCTCACGAGCGTATGAGGTGCGTTTAACCCTGCCAAATCTGTGTTGTTGATATTATCTATAATGAAAATAATATTAATAACTTAACATTTTCTGTATTTTTCATACAGCGCTTCACTGGAAATCAGATTGCAAAGATTTATCACTTGAAGCCGAGTGTATTCAGCGAGTCGGAGGTAAAACTGATTAATAAAACACTCTAGAATGAAATATAAAGTTGTTTGAACATAAAAAGGGAAAAGTTTGTTTATCACAAATGCATGTTTCAGTAGGAAATAAATCAACACAAAAAAACTTGGCTTATTAAACTACTTTAATATGAATTATATTAAATAAAAAATTATTTAAATTATAATATATATATATATATATGTGTGTGTGTGTGTGTAATTATATATAGAATTTATGTAAATTAAAATGTTTTTATATTATATCTTATATAAAGTATATGTTTATCAAAAAATTATTATAGACTTTAAAATAATTATTTTGCTGATAAAATATTGTTTTATTTTTTATTACGTAAATAGTCATTTTAATTATTTTCAAGCGATTAAAACAGCTGTAAACGCATCGTTTCAGTAATAAATAAATATTCATCATGATATGATAAATATTTCTCATGATTGATATGTGTGTGTGTAATTATAATGATATGTAGAATTAATGTACGTTTATGTATGTTTTCAGAGAATATCACTGATCAGCAGTTTCGCTTCTACACTGTTCCTGGGCGACTACGCGCCGATCGACTACAGCGACGGTACTCTCATTCTTCACTGTAAAACTGTGATTTTGCACTAAAATTATTCTGTCCTCTGATCGCTTATGCTATGTCAAGAAATGATGCATTATAAATAACTCACTGATGACTCTCCTGTAGAATATTTTCCCAGTTGAATCAGCTGTGAATATAAAACTGTGATCAGATGAAGAAGTGTGAATTATCAAGAAGGACCTGAAGTGTTTATAACTAAACTGCATTGACTCTCACACAGTCTAATCATGTGTTTCTCTTTACATGAAGGTTCTGGGATGAATCTGATGGACATTCGTGAGAAATGTTGGTCTCAGGCGTGTTTGAACGCCACAGCGCCGGAGCTGGCTGAAAAACTCGGTGATCTCACATCGTCTACAGCTGTTCTGGTGATTTAGATTGTTTTTACTGTAAAAATATCTAACTTTGACATCTTGTTTGTATCAGATGCTCTCTGAGGCCTGAAGTGATGAAGTGTGTCTCTTCTACAGGGTTGTGTGTCTCCGTATTACACTGAACGCTACGGGTTTCCTCAGAGCTGTAAAGTGGTGGCCTTCACTGGAGACAACCCTGGTAAAACCTGCAGATGTTCTGTCATTCTGTCATTCTGTGTTACAAACGGATCAGCATCAAAATAATGATGAGATCTTACTGACTGTAGATGGCAGCAACAACACACAATACATGCAGCCCTTCCAAGAAACACACACACACATTCATATATTTAAATTTATATATAATATATAAAACAATAATACAAATTAAATATTAATAAAAATATATAAATCACATAGACATATTTAAAAAAAAAACATATATAATAAAAAAATCATAACTAATAAATATTACAAAAACATAATTACTAAAACAGTAACTTAAATTAAAAATTAAGAGAGAAATATATATATATATATATATATATATATACGATATACAATTTTTTACATATAATAAATATATATATATATATATATATATATATTCAAAATTAAATGGTTATATATATGTATGTATATATATATATATATATATATATATAGCCTATACACACACACATATATATATATATATATATTATATATAATATAATAGTATAATATACATTAATATTAATTAATATAAGTATATATAATATATAGAATAAATATTCAATTTACAATTTTTATATATATATATATATAACTATTAAAGTAACAATTTATGTTACTAATATAATTTATATTCATTTATATATTTTTACTATATACTGCGTGTGTGTGTATATATTTATATATATATATATATATATATATAATGAATACTATATATTCATATTGAATATATGAATATTTTTTAAATGAATATAAATTATATTAGAAGTATAACTTGTCATTTGGTTGATTTACAAAAATATATGTGTCTTCTGAACCCGTGGTCATGATAATTTCGTGGAATTTATACTTCACACAAAAAGGCCTAGAACGACTGCTGAGGTGAATTAATCTTTATTAATTTTTCCCAAACGTTTTTGTCAGCCGAACCCCTTTGAGCTCAAATATTTTCTTGGAGTCCCCCTGAGATTTTAATTTAATATTTCAATAATTGAACAGCACATTTGCATGTTCACGGTTCTCTGATGCTGGTTAATGTGCACATGCACGGAAACAAATAATATATCTCATCTTTTATTTTGATTGCTTTTATTTTAACATTATTTATTTTAATTTGACATTTTGATTATTTAATTAATTATTAACTCATAGAAAAATGACTAAAACAAACTAAAATTAAGATAAAAAACTGTAAATATAAAAATTGAATATGAATAAATACTATAATAATATATCAATAATACTAAAATAGCAGATGTACGAGGAGGTTGTTTTATCAAGTAGCTTCATTTCATGTGATGTAAAGTTAATGCGCATTGACAGCATAAGTTTAATTTTTCTAGAAAGTGCTGAAATGTTTTTTTTTTCCTCGTTTTTTTTTCCTGTTGTATTGAAATTAGAATTCCAGGATGATTTTTCTCGGGCGCTGAAGCTCCTGTTAGCGTGACGTTTCTGGTGATTTATCGAACTCTTGGTTTCTGCAAGACTGCCAAGAATAACGCTGACCACCTGTGATTAAATCTGAAGTGTTCTCCTCTCCTCTCTCTGCGCTCCAGATTAAAGCATGTGAGAGACGTCAGCGTAACTGTGTAACTGTGTTAGCAGAAGCCCATCACACTCCAGCATCAGACGTCTTTATCAGCTCTGTGACGTCTGTGTTCAAACAGCAGATGTGTAGGGATTAGGGAAGAAGGTTTATTTGTTCGATTTAAAGGTGCAGTGTGTGATGTTTAGCGGCATCTAGTGGTGAGGTTACGAATTGCAACCAACAAAAGTTACGGTAGCCGACAGGAAAATATGTCATCGTCTGAGACAGCAGAGAGTAGCAGTTCAGCAATGAGGTTTCTTTACAAGGATAAATTAAGAAATTATGTTAACTTAATTATTCAGTAAAACTATATGTTATTGCGAATATTATTGTTACTTGTTCATCATTGTGTCAGTGTTTTATTCGCTGAACTAAGCTTGCTTCCTTGCACGAAGAGCAACATAGTAACGAAACGCGTTTGTTCGCTGTCGGCTACGCTAGAAACATGACGACACAATATGTCGACCTCCATAGAAGGGGGCGCCCGCGGTTATGGAGATATAAATGTCTCATTCTAATGTAATAAAAACATAACGGTTCATTATGCAAGGTCTTTATACACCACTGAACACATAGTTATGGATCTCATATTGCATTTCTGTCAATAGATCCTCAGAAATATTACACATTGCACCTTTAAGGATGAGAAATGTTTTGTGTCGTTCCAGGGTCTCTGGCTGGTATGAGGCTACAAGAAGGAGATCTAGCGGTGAGTGTTTAACTAATAAACATATGAAAATACTAAACATTATTAGGGCTCAAACACCAAATGTGCTGTGCTGAAACCTAGTGTGCATTTTAAGACATGCTGAAAAGTTATGAAATTTTGCACATATTCACAACTGGTCACTTTTGGTCAACTACGCAACAACAAAAAAATTATATCTGCTTATTACTTTTGAATAATATCGTCTTCGCCTATTGGTGAAAAGTAATTTGGGCTTAAATCTATAGTTCACTAAAATAAAAGCAGTAATAAACATTTTTGTTAGCCTACTTAAACTTTAACTGTCATAAACTAAAATATAAAAAAGGAGTATTTTATTTCAGCTAGTTGATAAGACAAGATTTCTAAAGTTACTAAAAAAAATAAAACTTAAATTTAATAAAAACTATATAGACATGAACATTTTTTACAAAAAGAACAAAATTACTAAAACTTTAACTTAAAAATGATAACAGAAAATATACAAATACAAACTACGGCAATTAAAACATTTATAAAATGTCTCAATGATTAACTAAAACTGAAATTAAAATTAAATTAAAAAAATTAAATAGACATTTTAAAAAAATTTAAACTTAAACATTTACTTAACATTTACTTAACTTAAAAGTTAAAACACTAAATATAAAAATACAAACGAATGAAAAATTTTAATAAAATCTCAATGATACTAAAATTACTAAAACTGAAAAAAAATCATACACAATTAAAAACAAAACTAATAAAAATGACAAAAACAACAAAATGACTAAAGCTTTAACTTAAATATAAAATGATAACAGAAAAAAATAACATACTAAGTATTATTAATTAATATTAATAAAATCTTCAGAATTAAAATTTCCTGATAATTTACTCTCCCCACGTCATCCAAGATGTTCATGTCTTTCTTTCTTCAGTGGAAAAGAAATGAAGGTTTTTGAGGAAAACACTCCAGGGTTTTTCCTCATATAGTGACTTCAATGTGAGTTTCAGTGCAGCTTCAAAGTCTCGACACGATCCGGCCGAGGAATAAGAGTCTGATCTAGACAAACCAGCGCACATTTTATAAACTAAATAAACATTTATATACGTTTAACCACAAATGCTCGTCTTGCACTAGCTGTGATGCGCCACACATTACGTAATCACGTAAAAAAAAAAAAAAAACTCCATCTCATTTTCTCCTCCAACTTCAAAATAGTCTGACATCATTATTTTACCATTTATTTATTTATTTTGTAAATGGCGTTTGAGTCTCTGCACATTCGCTTTGTAAACACTAGGTCTGTTCTTCCGCCCACGTCACGCTTGACCTTTCAACGTGATTACATAATGCGTGGACCATCACAGAGCTAGTGCAAGATGAGCATGTGTGGTTTAAACGTATATAAATGTTTATTTAGTTATAAATGTGCGCTGGTTTGTCTAGATCAGACTCTTATTCCTCGGCCGGATCGTGTCGAGACTTTGAAGCTGCACTGAAACTCACATTGAAGTCACTATATGGAGAAAACCCTGGAGTGTTTTCCTCAAAAACCTTCTTTTCTTTTCCACTGAAGAAAGAAAGACATGAACATCTTGGATGACGTGGGGAGAGTACATTTGTATTCTGAAGTGAACCAATCTTTTAAAAACAACATTCAGAAATAACGTTTTCATAACTGAATAGGAAGGTTAGTAAAGCGTTCTCAGACTGTGTTAGTGTTCGCTGTGTTGTGTTGTGTGTCTGATGGGGTGTTAGGACACCATTAGGTCACTGGATGGAGTTTTTCGGTTCCTTGCCACTGTTGCCTTTGGCTCGCTCAGTTGGGGATATTCAAATTAATTAACCAATCATACCATTGATCAGCTCTACCAAACTTGGATGTCTTTTTTCCAGTAATAAACAAACATTGTTAAGTTGTTTTGATTGATACTGTGAAGCAGCTTTGATACAATCTGTATTGTGAAAAGCGCTATATAAATATATTTGACTTGACTTGACTTGACTTGTTGTGATGTGGTTCTGGATTCTCTATAGGTCAGTTTGGGCACCAGCGACACGGTTTTCCTGTGGATCCAGGATCCCAAACCCACAGTCGAGGGCCACATCTTCTGTAACCCGGTGAACTGCAGCGCGTACATGGCTTTGATATGGTAAAACACGCACAGCGCCTGATGTATGTTACCGTCAGACTGACAAAATAACACAATTACTATAATGCAATTATATTTTTTTTTCTAGGGCTGCACAATATATCAGCCACTATATCGGTACCGGCCGATATATGATCATTTTTAATGTTAGCGTTATCGGCCCAATAAGAAAATTTGGCCGATATATTAAAGCCGATAAATAATGTATTATTTCCTTCAGCTGAGACACTTCAGATGTTCATCATGATGGTTTTGAATTGCTTGAAATATGATTGGAATCACGTCAAAAAGAAAAATAAGTTTCAGTGCAACAATCTGTCATATCGGCTACATACAATTATAATCAGAACATTAAAATTGTGTGATTGGGACACTGCTTTAATGCTGAGACTTTTGTTTTTGTAATCAGACTCTCAAAAATTATACAAAAATTGGGATTCAGATTTATCAGCCAATATATATCGGTTATCGGCTTTAAATGTAAAGAATTATCAGTTATCGGCCAAATTTCTTTATATTGGTGCATCCCTATTTTTTTCTCTAGATTTTGGGGTGAAATATGACATTTCTTACTGAGATTTGGCTGTTTGGATGATTGTGTGTGTGTGTTTAATGTCTAGTGCGCTCATGCGTGTGATCGGGTCTATAAGTGTTTGATAGAAGAACTGTTGTCGTGTGATAATTCAGTGTGCTTGAAGAATAACCTCAACTCTTCACTTCAGTGTTTGAGGAATAAATGTAAATACTGTTCTCTGTCCACAGACCTTGTTGCAGTTTTTTAAATGATGTTTGAGTGTTTTTCTTTGCGTGAGGGATGTGGAGCTTTACCTTTCAAGGCTGAATGTATAAAAAGTTTTTTTAGTGTGTGCTTTTTCCTGAGGATGTGAAATTGTTTCCTGAGTAGAAAGGTATCCAGCTCGCATAAGTGCTGCATTTCTTCTTCTATCTTCAGATGTAATGAAGATTGACCTCATTCACATCAGTCTGTCAGACGAGGAAAAGAGCCGTATTCACAGCGCTCAAAGACAGAGCGTTTAAGTTTGAAGTGTTAAATGTGAAGAGCGTCACAGTTACTGGTTATTTGTGTTTCACCTGAAACTCTTTTGTGTCTCACAGCTTTAAAAACGGCTCTTTCACACGAGAGAGGATTCGTAATGAATGTGCTGGAGGATCATGGGAACTTTTCTCCAGCGCTTTGAGGTCCACACCGATGGGAAACAATGGAAATTTAGGTGATTAAATATTGTAGATACCAGGGTTATAAATAAAACCATAAAAAACACTTTCGTTACTTGAATTAAAAAAATATTATTAAATAAAATGCATCTTATTTTATTTCAGCTCATTGCCAAAGCAAAATTTCTCATTTTCATTTTGTTTAATTTGATGTATTAAAATAACTTAAATTCAAACTGAAATAAAAATAAATAATATATATATATACAGGTTTAAAAAAAAAAATGACAAAAACCAAAAACCAATAAAATTTTAAAAAAGTAAATAAAATCAGTAAACATTTTTTTATATTTTATTTTATTTCAGATAATTTTCCAGAGCAACATTTCTCATTGTCATTTAGATTAACTTAATGTACTAAAATAACTAAAAATGAAATAAAATTAATAAAATCATAAAAATATATAGACATATTTAAAAAAACAATAAAAATGACAAAAACACAACAAAGTGTAAAGACTAAAACCATAAAGAACATTTTCGTTGTGATAAAATAAATATAACTGAAATGAAATATTTTTTTTTATATTCATTTTATTAAAATACAAAATAATTATTCTAGTCACATTAAATTGTAATAGATAAATTAATAGAAAGTCATATAATTTTATATATATATATATATAAATAATATGTAAAATATATTTTCAAAAATACATTAAAAAACAGCATCTGGATGATACTGTATCATTCAGCCAGTGACTCTGTGTTTGTCTCAGAGACATTAGAGATGTCCATATGCTTCTCTCACGACCCTGCGTCTCACGTGGGTGTTTAATCGATGCAGCCTGATGAAGCCGAGCCGTTTGTCCTTGTCCTGATGCGTGTGTGTGTTTTCAGGCATGTATTTCGACGCGATGGAGATTACGCCTCCCGCTGTCGGCGTTCACAGGTTTAATGCTGAAGGTCAAAGGGTGAGTCACGCGTGTGTGTGCTGTAAACAACACACACTCGCTACAGATTGATCTGCCCTTTTCAGCTTCATTTACTTCGGCTGAACAGGTTTGCAAATATTGCCACTTATCAGATAATTGCTTAATTTGTGCTAATTGGGTCACAGTTCAGTTCACCTACAATAAGATGCTCATTAACCCTCCAGCAGTCGCACCGACTGTGATTGTGTTCTTTCTGTGGTATTTACAGTATTTTTACTCAGAGAACAACGTTTTTTCATGAAAACATGCTGGTCACATTTCAACCTAAAATCTTAGGATTCTTAGGGGTCCAAATACAGAAAATTGATACTCAGGCGCACAGACACACATCCGACACTAGGTGGCGCTATAATAAGGCTATTTATTTACACTATACAAATTTCTTTTCTCCCTCAGAATCCTTGAGTCAAGCCGTTCAAATCATCTCTAAATCTATTTCCGCCTATAAAATGTATCCGTCATTTAGATTTTTCCTTTCTTTAACTCCTCCTAGGCTGTTGGTCCGATCTTCAGCAAAATAGGAACACAGCAGCTAGGGACAGTGCTTGCAAAAACTTATTTTGATTAATTGAACCATTGCAAGTTAATTAACTAATTTTTACGACTTGACCTATAGTTGCTGAATGCATTGTTCAAGCTTAATAAAAATTCTACCAATAGGGGGCGATACAACTAAAAAAAACATTGTAGCTCTGTAACCGTACGATCGATAAAGTGGAAAATTGGTATGCTGCATCTTTGGTGGACGTCCTAACATATCCTGTAATATGACTCAGATACTTAAAAAAATAAAAAAATTAAGCCAGCATGTATTTATTTAATTATTTATTGCATTGCAGTAATGACAATTTGGGGGTTTTGTTTAATTGTCATGAAAATTATGTCTTTGTGAATTATTTTTTTTTTATTATTTTTTTTTTATTAACTATAAATCTAATATATATTTATTAGTTCTGTGATTTTGAGGTCAACTATGGACCCGGACATGTTCATGAAATTAAGGATTCTTGAATTTTATGGTTGTGTAGAAAAGCTTTTTGGTTTCTGGCTTGTTTTAAGCACCAGAACACAGATTTTCCAAAAAACTAGATAATCATTTCCTGTCTGTAAAACCTTTTTGGTTCTAAGCAGAATCTGTATTTTTCCAGCATGGGTTGGTTAAAGCACAAACCCGGTTCTCATCCTGAGTTTGATTGACGGCTCGCGGTGTCAGTTGAGTTCAGCTCATCTGTGGGAATGCTGGCGTCAGACTCAAAGAATGCTTTATGGGAGCAGGAACGATCTCTGGTTACCTGAAGTCCGTCTTTGTGTTCGCTCTTGCACAGGTAGCTGCCTTTGACCGTGAGGTGGAAATCCGAGCCTTGGTTGAAGGGCAGTTCTTGGCCAAACGAGTTCATGCCGAAAAGCTGGGCTACAAGATCAGTAAGTGTCTGATCTCCATCTCATGTTCTCACTGTTGTCTGCTCGTCTTTGAGTGAGTTATCTCTCTCCTGACACTGCAGTGCTGTTTCCTTTGTCAGTCATTAATATTACTTTAGCAACTGCGTAGAAACATGCTAAATCCCACCTATATTACCTTAGCAACTGCATAGCAACACCTTAGCAACCGCATGGCAACATGCTGAAACTACAACAGCAACCGCATTGCAGCAACTGCGTCGCAACGGTGAACGTGATTTCACCAAGTACCACATGTTCCTGGATCAACATCTTTGTTGATCCTGGAACAACTTTCAGATCAACCAATCAGATTTGAGGGACAAGTTTACAGTTTATGTCAAGTTTAGGCTTAGAACCAGGGTGAGGTGCTTCAACATCAGTGTTATTCACCTATCATTTCCCTCTGATTTTAGGGAAAAGTTATGGGTAGGGTTAGGTTTAGGGGTAGGGATAGGGTAAGGACTAAATTTTGGGACAGGAATGTTATTCCAGGTTAAACAAAATATGTTGATCCAGGAACATGTCTTACTTGGCAAAATCACGGTAACCGCGTAGCAACACCCTAGACACTGCATGGCAACATGCTAAATCCTACCTATATTACCTTTGCAACTGCACAACGACATGTTGAAACTTCAGCAGCAACCGCATAGAAACACCCTTGCAACCAGTCAGCAAAATGCTAAAACCCACCTGTATTACCTTAGCAACTGCATAGCAACACCCTAGCAACCACAATAAAATGTGTTAAAACTCACCTATATAACATTAGCAACTTCATAGCAACACCCTTGCAACCACACGACAATGTGCTAAAACCCACCTAAATTACTTTAGCATCTGCATAGCAACACCCTAGCAACCACATGGCAATGTGCTAAAACCACCTATATTATCGTAGCAACGCCCTAGCAACCACATGGCAAAGTGCTAAAAAAAACTTTTTAGCTTTTGTTGGAGTTAACTCGTGTATTTCGGGTTCTTCTCATTCTTCGCTCTTTTCACTGCTGAATGAGTTTCTACTGTATTTGAGTATCTCCGCGCCCATGTGCCGTTTGTGAAGTGTCGCTGTGAGCAGCGCTCATTTCTCGGCCTCTGTTGTGTGGCGGCGAGCGCGGCGCGGGTGATTATATGATGAAGCGAGACTCTGGCTGCCAAGATCTGCAGAAACAAACACACTTTAATTAAACTCCCATCAGCCACTGAGCACGGGGAATGTCCTCCTCGCCTGAAAGAAATTCCCCTGATTATCATCTGACCCGCTCACGGCTCACTGTTAAAGAAGATCCGCGCTCAGGAGCAGAGCCGCACCACTCACAACTTTTACCTGTCAATCATCATGGCTAATATTCTCTCATGTTTATGCAGATGTGTGTTTTCACATCAATATATAATTAGTACCACTTTTAGGTCTCAAGTGTCACTGACGTTATTTTAAAGGGATCGTTTTTAAACGTATATAAAACAAAATTAGTATACATTATTATGCCATATATTATACCATTCAAAAGTTTAAAGCCAGTAAGATTTTTTTTTAAAGAAATTCATACTTTTATACAACAAGGAAGCATTAAATTGACTGGTAATGATGCTGAAATTCAGCTTTGATCACTGGAATAAATTTTTACAGTATTTTTTGTCAAATAAATGCAGCGTTGGTGAGCAGAAGAGATTTTAAACACATTAAAAAAATCGTACAGACCCCAAACTTTTGATTGATAGTGTATATTATATATAAATAAAATAAATACTCTTCATGGCATCATGCATTTTTTTAACCATTTTATAATTTAATGTTTTTCATGCGTTCCACCATAAATATTACATCAAAGTTTCTGATCACTCATTAGGCGTCATTGATGTGTAAATGTAGACGATCATGTTTTGATGTTTGACTGTCTGATATCAGACAGATCGTGTTTTGAAGTTTAGTCTCAAAAGAATTTACCGTTTTTATCTCGCTGAATTCAGTTTAATATTTTGGTAACACTTTACAATAAGGTCTCATTAGTTAACTTCAGTTTATGCATTAACTAACAATGAGCAATAACTTTTTCTCAGCATTAATTTACATTTTTTAATGTTAGTGAATAAAAATGTTCATGTTAGTACTTAATAATAACAGAAGCAAATGTTAATCTTAATAATATTACTGAATGTTGAGATTAATATTAACTAAGATTAATACATGCTATGGGGTTTTAGGGTGGGGGAGGCTTTGTCTTTTGTTTTTTTCCTTTTTATGTTTCTTTGTACATCTTTTCTTTTGTATGTCTGAAAAACGTTTAAAATTCAATAAAGATATTTGTGAAAAAAAGATACATACATGCTGTATAAGTATTATTCATTGTTAGTTCATTTTAACTATGGTTAACAAATGAAACCTTGTTGGAAAGTTTTTTGTCTGTTTTTTTTTTTTTTCAATCAGTTTTTTTTTTTACAACAATACAATAGAAGATGAAAAAAGACTACAAATAATAAACGAGAGAAAAAAGGGGAAAAAATGACATGCTGCCAATCACTCAATGTAATCTACAGTTTACACGTTTAAAAATACAGAAATTAAAACCTAAAAAAATAAAGTGCATGCCTTAAATGAATTCTAATATATAGCAGGTATATCTAAATTTTAAATGCATGAATAAAAAATGTATAATCTACTTCAGTTACAATTTTTATTTTATTTGTGTAGTAGTTTTAAACTAAGCACCCAGCCTCTCTTCCACACACTTGTTCTCTGAGATATTTCCAGACCTGAGGGAGGTTTCTCAGTTAATCTTTTATCAGACAGGAACGTTGTGTGTCGATTTGTGCCGAAGGTGTTTTGACATTTGCTGTTGCCGCAGGGCGATGGTGTGATGTGAACCCGCTCTCATCTGACCTGGGTTTAACCAGAGTCACGCTGGACACGTCTGTCAATAATCATTAATAATGCACATGCAGGCTGTGT
This sequence comes from Gila robusta, assembly GCA_030770095.1. Lineage (NCBI taxonomy): Eukaryota > Metazoa > Chordata > Actinopteri > Cypriniformes > Leuciscidae > Gila > Gila robusta. The sequence goes on along the minus strand of JAVALU010001128.1, from coordinate 36,970 downwards.
AGTCGACACTAACATCTCAATGAGACTGCAGACGCATGGGTGCGTTTCAATGCATGAAAACACCACATCTGAAGCTTGTTGATTGAGAAACACGGCGCCAGCTCAGGATATGAGATGCATGAGCGCATTTGCATTATTGATCAATAAATAACCATGTGATTCATGATTCTCTCTGTCCTGAATATATATGTGCTTTGCAATTTATGATGAAGATGGTCACACCCCCTCACAGTTTACTTTGACTCATATGAATGGAGATCTCACTAAATTAGCACATCTCACTAAAATTGTGATTAATCGCATCCAAAATAAAAGTTTGTGTTAACATAATATGTGTGTGTACTGTGTATAATTATTTTGTATGTATAAATACACACACATGCATGTATATATTTAAGAAAAATGTGATATTTATATAAATATATACAATATATACATGCAAATATTTCTTAAATATATACATGCATGTGTGTTTGTTTATATATACAAAATAATTATACACAGTACACACACATATTATGTTAACACTAACTTTTATTTTGGATGTGATTAATCGCGATTAATCATTTCACAGTCCTACACTAAATTCATCATAAGGATATTGATGCTCTGAGGCCGGATGGAATTATTAATTATGTTGAATATCTGTAGTGTATAAAAACATTTATTCTTTAAAAATTATTTAGAAATGTGTAGATCTTACATATAAAAGCTGAATGTAAATTTTAAAGATCAGGATGTTAATTATAAATCCAAATGGAAGGCATTCACATTTAAATTATGTATACTTTATTGCATATTTTAGTTGCATTTACATTTATTTTTGCTTATATTCATAAGAAATATTCATTTCTTTCTTTATTGCTTTCAGGGTGTTCGCGGATCCTTAAAGTTTTAAAATGCCTTAATGTAAAAATAAAGCCGTAATTAGCATTAACATGTTTTTAATCCACTTTTCAATGGTGTTAAAAATGCGATCAAACTGACACATCAGTGAAGATTTAGATATTTTCACTTGCTTTTTGAAAATTTTAAACCGGTCTAATGCATAGAAGTGAATTAAAACAAAACTATACTGTATTACTGTTATTTGTATCCCCAAATAAAAATGTATTATTATTATTATTATTATTATTATTATGGTAATGATGTGCAGGTTTTAAAAATTTTATGGAAATATACCCTGGGTTTCTTTCACGCTTTCTTTCTAATGATTGGTGTTATATTCATGTGTAGGAGTAACACAATAGATGCTGATAGGATTATACAGCGTGTGTGTGTGTGTGTGTGTGTGTGTGTGTGTGTGTGTGTGTGTGTGTGTGTGTGTGTGTGTGTGTGTGTGTGTGCGCCTTCAGCAGCACCTGTAGGTCTGAGCTCTTAGGAACGAGTCTCATGAATATTTAATGAATGCAAATGAGGCTGATCTTAATCATTCCGTCAGTCTTTTTATGCGGAGGAAATGCAGGAATGCTGGGAAAAAGCCAAACCACAGACTTCTCCAGAAAATGCCTGCAGTGTTGTTTACTTATGCTTATGCTTTCAAACTGAGATCCACTGCATGTGTGGTTTTTTATATATATATATATCCATCACTTTCTGTCTGATTATCAGGTTCATGTTTTCTATTAAGATGCAGTTTGTTGATCTCAGATCTGTTCCTCGTGGTGCTCAAATTTTACAGGTGCAATAATTTTATGGTTTGGATCTGCAGTGATTTTCCTTTTTATGTGCCATTTTATTGCATAACATTTGTTTATATGCTTTATGCAGGCTGAATTATGCTTTAATTAGCATAACATAATGTTTTATGTCTCATTCAGCGTGTGATGGCAGTGTTAACATGACTGATGTCTGGCATGCTTCATACACACACACACACACAGAGAAAACAGCTCACAGCGCTTCTGTTATGATCTGTCTGTTAATCTAGTTAGTTGTCACGTGCAGTAAGTGTAGTTTATGATGATATATAACTATAAATCTCTCTCTCTCCTGTAGTTCAGGGCACTCGAGTGCTGGCAACAGGAGGAGCGTCATCTAACAAGGACATTTTACAGGTATTATTTTAGGACGCTGTTGTTATCACTGCAACTCTGATCACATGATTATGAGTCTGTAGTTATAGCGTAATATCATGTCAGGACTTGTAATGTTGGTTCATATCTCATCACTTCAGGTTCTGTCTGACGTCTTCAACGCTCCGGTTTACACCATCGACGTGCCGAACTCTGCCAGTCTGGGCTGCGCTTACAGAGCTCTGCACGGTAAACACACATTATGCTTATAGTTATATTATAACACAGATCATTCTGGTCCTGTCGTCTGATTGGTCAATCCACAGCCTCCATAGAGACCAACTATTGATCTTAGTTTACATGTCATCACTAGATCTACTAGTTGAAGGGTGATTTGTCAGATTTACATTTTATAAGATAATGCCGTTTCAAATGTTTCATTTTTATGTATTTTAATTAATATATGAATATATTAATTATATATATATATATAAGTAATAATCATTAAATGTAAATGTAATTAACATTTAATTTTTTTTTACATTCAATATTTTTTTTATTTAATATTTTTATATAAAGTTAGATGTAATATTTACATTGGACAAAAACAGATTTAAGATTTATATTTAATAGTTTATTTTTAATTATTTTATGTTATTTTATTTTATATATGCTAGTTGAAGGATGATGTACCAGATTCCTATTTTATAAGATAATGCTGTATTTTAATGTATAAATTATACTATTAATATATTAAATGTAAGCGTAATTAATATTTTCATTTAAATGTTAAATATAAATCCATATGAAATTTCACTCATTTGCATTTTCTTAAATATTTTTTGTATATAATAGAAATAGATTTAGGATTTATATTTATAGGTAATATTTTTTTTCTTTTATTATTTTCTTTTATTTTTTATCATTTTTATTTTATTAGTTTTTTTGTTTTATTTATAAGTAGTAATGCATGAAAAATACTTTATAATATACCGTATATGCATACTATAATATACTATATATGCATACTATAATATATGATAAATTATGTAATATATATGATAAATGAGACATTTTAATGTTTTATTAAATATGTATTTAGGTAAATCTGACAAAATTGTTATATTTGGCACCCAGACAGTTACTAGAAGGAACAGAGCGATGCGTAGGAGACACACGTCGACACAACAGATCAAAGGTTGGCTTGTTTATCCTAAAATTTCGGACCCACTGCTCCTCGTTAAAGCCCGCAACGATCTCATGAAAGTGCGTATCTATGGCACGAATTTTATTTCTCGTTAGAAATTTATTTTATAGAACTTTTAATATATCGCAAAGCTAGCATCAAGCGCGTTCGTCCATCTGTGCTGGAATCCCCTTTAAGCACGCGCGACGTTTCAGATAGTATGTCAAAACACATGAATCGGATATGGGTCACAATTGAAAGAACGCGTAAACGAACGGTCAAAAAAATCGGATATAGGCAACAAATCAGAATTGGGCATCAAGACCTGCAGTGCAAAGAGGCCCAACTGGCCAGAATATCTGAATAACTGTCTGTCCTTCAGTCTCGTTGACGTCCCACATCGATCTGATCGTCCAGAGGAAGCTCGCTGTACTCCACTAATGATGTCTTTTGCTTTTGAGTGTGTGAGGGCCGAAATTCAGACAGATGCTTCAGTCTGATCATGTTAATATGATGAGATGGAGAGGGTCGTTTAAAAGCCAGTGCTTCATTACCAGAATCAAACACACAGACGAGACTTTAATCACTGTCTGGATGATGAAGACTTTCTGCTTCACACAAACAGTCATTCATGACTCTAGGTCATCGCTTTCTTTAAGAGACGTTAGACTTTACATGGAGAGCGACTTCCTTCGTTGGATTCCCGTAAATCTGAAGGGTTTACACATTATTCTTATCATGCATTAATCCAGACAGTGATCTTTTGTTAATTGGGAGAAGAGACACTCACATTGGCTGCATCCTTTTGCTTGGGTAATATATTTGCATAGAAAACAGCTCTTTTAGATTGCAAAAAATATTTCAGTTTTTACTGTATTTTTGATCAAATAAATGCAGTCTTGGTGGGTATATATATGTATACTATGCATTTACACACGTGCACTGTTGAAACACAGTAAGTATATTTATGCATGCTCATTTCAGTGAATAATGAAACTCTGGGAAATGACATTTGAGCAGTGCATGTGTGTGAATGCATGATAGTGGATGTGTGTGAATGCATGACAGTGCATGTGTGTGAATGCATGACAGTGCATGTGTGTGAATGCATGACAGTGCATGTGTGTGAATGCATGATAGTGCATGTGTGTAAATGCATCATAGTGCATGTGTGTGAATGCATCATAGTGCATGTGTGTGAATGCATGATAGTGCATGTGTGTGAATGCATGATAGTGCATGTGTGTGAATGCATGATAGTGCATGTGTGTGAATGCATGATAGTGCATGTGTGTAAATGCATCATAGTGCATGTGTGTGAATGCATCATAGTGCATGTGTGTGAATGCATGATGGTGCATGTGTGTGAATGCATGATGGTGCATGTGTGTGAATGCATGATAGTGGATGTGTGTGAATACATGATAGTCCATGTGTGTGAATACATGATAGTGCATGTGTGTGAATGCATGATAGTGCATGTGTGTGAATGCATGATAGTGGATGTGTGTGAATGCATGATAGTGGATGTGTGAATGCATGATAGTGGATGTGTGTGAATGCATGATAGTGGATGTGTGTGAATGCATGATTTTTTGATTCAATCTTTACAGAAGTAAAATGTGTTGCGAACAGTCAAAAAAGGTCTGATCAAATCTGAAATGCTGTTGCTTTTCCTCTCAGACAAATGTTTGCAGTGTGAAACATAAGAGCCTTTTTATCAGGATAAGAGATATTGAGTTCATGACGGATGTGGTCTGAATCAGTTTCCCAAACTCTATTAGATTATGATCCATTAGACGGACACACTCATTATTCTGCGTTATGTTGTCATGAGTCAGAGAAAGGAAGCCTGGAGCGCTGACCCCGATGATCAGTCGTAACTGAAGGCCTTTAGTTAGCGCTGGTCTTCTGACACCAGTCAACGCGCGCTCACATCAACACAAGTCCATTTTCATTACGTCTGCCGCTGGATTTAATCGCCTGTCGTGATTTATTGTGTTTGCTGCTGGCTGTTAGAGCTGCTGCAGTGATAACAGTGTTTCTGCTGCGTTTGCTGGAACAGAATAAACCAGAGACGTCTGCAACACCTGCAGAGAGACATTAGCATTGCCATTAGTATGATTGCTGTAATATTAATATGATTAATACACAACCTGCATGCTGCAATCCTTAGATATGAGCCAGTCACGTGAGATATATATATGTATTTATATTTATTTATTAAACCATTTATGTTTAAATGCATTTCCGTTTATTTGGTTAAATGCATTGAAAATGTTTTTTGTTCAAATGCATTTCAATTGATTTGTTCAAATGCATTTAAAATTTATTTATTTAAATTCATATAAGTTTATTTGGTTAAATGCATTTAAATTTATTTATTTATTATTGCATTTATTGAGTTAAATGCATTGAAAATATAATTGATTTTAAATGCATTTAAATTTAATTTGTTTGAATGCATTTAAGTTTGTTTGGATAAATGCATTTATTTTTTTATTTACGTATTATAATAATTTAATTCAAATAATTATATTATAATAATTTTATTACAATTACATCATTTAAATCCATTTTATTTTAATTATGTAATTTAATATAATATTAAAATAATATAATCAAAAAAAATAAAAGATTCAAAGTGCATGTTATGTTATATTGTTGTATTCACATGATTGTGTGTTTGAAGCTTATCTTGTCTGTCAAGATAAAGTATGTGAAATCTGTCTGACATATGAAACTCAAACGTGATCTGGTCTATATTGAGCATGAAGTGTACGTACAGCGTCTCGGATCGTGAAAGAGCTGAAAGAGAAACTGCTGTATTGCTGTAAAGCCTCATTAGTCTCTCACACCAGATGAAGCAACTTCTGAGAAATCGTAACACGCTGTGGCATCTTTTAACACACTGACCGTCTGTCGCAGTGTGTGTGTGTGTGTGTGTGTGTGTGTGTGTGTGTGTGTGTGTGTGTGTGTGTGTGTGTGTGTGTGTGTGTGTGTGTGTGTGTGTGTGTGTGTGTGTGTGTGTGTGTGTGTGTGTGTGTTCAGGCCTATTATGCCGACAGAAGCGTCCACTCGTACGAAAGGTCAGTGATGCTTTGTAAGCTGATGTGCTGGTACCTTGTTTTCAGTGTGTTTGCTTTTGTCTATGATTTAATAAGGCAAAGCAACTCCTGCCTCTAATATCACATGACATCATATGGACGCCCGTCTCTCGTAAACAAATCACTCGGTTCAATAAGCCTTTCAAATGAAGTCGCGGTATCAGGCCTTCACGCTCCCTCTCATTATTCTGCTCTTTTCAGTGCCATAATGCATGTTATTCACTGCAGTTTCATTCAGTTTCATATTCATCATCAGATGAATATCACTGTTGGTCTGAAAGTTGTTGATTATCATCACTCACACCCAAAAAAATTTAATAAAAAATACTGTGTGACAGACCTAGTTTTTGGACTTTTCATATTTGGTTTGGACAACATGTATTTTAACCGTCACATTTTTGGGTTTATCAAGTACTTTGATAAAGTGCTTTTTCTTTTATATCAATCAAGTTTCCCAGTGGAAAAAGTGGCGGCTATTAATTATATGAAACGACTGGAAAGTTATGGATTTCTCCAGGCAACATGAACACTTGAGAACGTGCTTTTGTGATATTTACAAATGAACTGGTAATAGAAGTGAAATATAGATTGCAAACTTCATAAACACTTTGTATGAATTTAGAGGGTGAATTTAGATCATCTTTAGATGGTGATTATTGTTAAAAGCGATTATTGTGTGTGAAGATGTGTGTTCCTCAGTGTGTGATGATGGATGTGTGTGTGATGTGTGTTCCTCAGGCCTGACGGCAGAAACAGGACGATCTTTCTCAGAGACGACCCGAAGCGCTCCAGATCCACAGCTGGCCGTGAGACCCGAACCAGGAGCTCTCGAGGTACACACACACACACACACACACACACATATAAACACTTCAGTCTTCCTCTTCAGTGTGACTCACACTGTGCTGTTGCATTACTGCAGTATTTTCATCGCTTTCAGAAGCTTTAGATTCAGTCATTTGTGAACTGAAATATAAAGCAGTGAAAGATGTGGACGTCACGCAAACAAACACACAATTTAAAATCATTTCTTAGGTTTTTAACATATCATCGCTGTAAAATATGCAGCTTTACAGTAACTCCATCACTGTATGTCTGCTTTTTACAGCAAAATAGAGTTAATGAATATATAGCTGATAAATTCATAAACACGTTTGCTGTAAAACAATAGCTTTTTATGATTTATTTATGATTCATGGCTCTTTCTTACTGAAGACTATAATAAAACCGTTACAATTTTGATTAATCTCACACTGGTGATGTTATTGCACATAATATCACCTCTTTTCAAGGTCAATAAATCGCTTAGTTGTTCTGTGATGTATTGTAATATTTGAAAGTCTGCAAATTTGTTCTTTTCAACTATTTATTTCAAAAAATGAATTTTAAATATGATTCAGTGATTCCTTTATTTCACTAACATTCCTAATTTTGTTTTATGTAGAAACACATTGCTGTTTATTACATATCGATTTAGTTGCATTAACAAGGGTGTTTATTGTAATTTCATGTTTTAATTCAGTTTGTTGTAGCTGTGATTCAGCTCATGATACCTAGTTATCAGAACCAAACTTTAATTTGCCATTAAACGATACTAAAATTAATTTAGTCGTTGACTCGAGATCGGGACGCTGAGCGATTCAGTTGAGGTATTGATTAATTGAAAAGATTTTACTGAAAAAGGAATAATTCATTCATGAATCTGACATAATGGATTGAACATTGTTGTAAATTCCGCTAATTTAAATATCCGTATAATGCCCTGTTTCAAAGTCTGTCTCTACTAGAACAGGTTTTCCTGCTTGAATGTTGATTATTTTCCTCATATTCTCCATTGTTGCGGCTCCTCTCTTCCCAGTCTGTCAGTAACGCTCTGTTTACTTCCTGTCTCTATGAAGCCCCTCCTTCTGAAAAGCACACTGTGCTCTGATTGGTCAGCTGGATCAGTGTGTTGTGATTGGTCGAGCGCTTCGAGTGTGTTTGGGAAAGTCCCGCCCCTTCCCATAACCGCCAGTTTAACACACTACTAACTAATTCAACCAGGCCCCGCCCCTTTATTCTGCGTATGAATTATTATAATGAGGAATATTGTGACGTGTTCGTTCCCGGAAGAAACTCAAGATACAATGGAGGCGTTTCAGGAGTTCAGAAACAGACACTGATATATATATATATATATATATAACTCCCGCTGGAGGGACTTTTTCATGCTCAAACAGCCACATTACATGTTAAAAGCATAATAGGAGCTCTTTAAATCCACATATATAATGTAGTAACAGCGTCTCTTTATTGTTGAGTCCTGAAAAGAACTCTCTGCTGTTATTAGCGAAACTGGAGTCATTGTGACCTTTCCACGCTGCGTGTCTCCTGTGTTTTTACCCGCTGAACTCTGCTTTATGAGTCACTGCGTCTTCATTAAATGCTGCTTCTCATTTAGAGAGACGGATTGTGTGGGAAATGACATGCCATCCTCTCTGCCCATTCAGCTGGGTCAGTCCAGGACGAGCCCGACAACACTGGCTTTAGATACGGACTCTTTCATCGAGCGCTGGATCATATAAAGCTTTACAAACACTATTAGACTTCATGAACCAGCAGGAGGAGAATAATGCACTCGTACTCAACAGAAATACAACACTGATGCATTGATGTCGTGTTAACAGAAGTCAAGAGAATTGAAGTTCACTTTAATATCATTTTTAACGCTTTATATATGTATACATAACACACACACACACACACACACATATATATATATATATATATATATATATATATACGTGTGTGCGTGTGTGTGTGTGTGTGTGTGTGTGTGTTATGCTAACCCACATGTGGATTCAGATGTCGTTGTGCAAATTGCCTTATTTCTCAAAATTCAACATCACGCATATGCACACTATCGGTCATTTCTATCGGTTATATTTACTTTTGCAGAAACTGTTTGTTTATTTAATTATTTAATCATTAATTAATTTATTGCATTTAAATTTATTTCTTGAATGCATTTGAGTTTGTTTAAATATTTATTGCATTAAAATTTATTTATTTAATTTCATTTAAAATGTATTTTTTTAAATGTATTTAAATTATTTATTTATATATATATATTGCATTTTAATGTATTTACTAAATGCATTTAAATTTATGTATTTACATTTATTTAAATACTGTAATTCTTTACCTATGTATTTATTTTAAAATACTTTTTATAATTATATTTAAATAATTGTATTATAATTAGGCTATATTATTCAAGTAATTTTATTATAATTATATTATTTAAATAATTATGTTTGAATTAGTTATTCTATTAATAATAGAGGAAGGGGAGTAAGTTTTGAGTTTTGGAAGTTATAATATGTTGCAAAGTAGAGGTGAACTTTTTAATGGAAATTTCCATATATTTCACTTTGTTTCTGGATATTAATATGTCAAGTATGATTTGTTATTATGTTATTATATATTATATTTTGTTTTTTGGTGGTCCAGTTTACTTGTCAGAAGCGTTTTAACTACCCGATTACAGCTACAAGATTGACAGCTCTATTTAGCAAAAGGCAAATTGAACAAAAATTTCCCATCATGCTCTGTGAATGAGGTGACAGAATAACGTTCATGCTTAAACCTCATTACTATGCATGAGTTTGGCTTTGACAGCTCAACAGGAAACATTACGATCTGTTTTTCTTTCTGAATGCTGTTGCTGAAAGTTGAATATTTGTATTAGAGATCAGACGTTTTTCTGCAGAACACAAAAGGAGATGTTGAGCAGAATGTGCATAAAATCATCTATATATGACCTGTGTTATATGGATTTGGAACAGTCATATTAAGTGAGTAAGTGAGGACAGAATTATAATTTTTAGATAAATTACTCTGTTAACGTATCTGACATATTAATATCCAGAAACAAAGTGGAATATATGGAAATTTCCATAAAAAGTTCATTGTACTATGCAACATATTCTAACTTCCAAAACTTTTTTAGATACTTTTGCATGTGAAACTTATGGAAGCCCTTTTCTGCCACATGAAAAAAAAAAACATGCTTTGGTAAATCAAAATTATGACACAAAAATCATAAATATGTGTTTAAAACTTGACATTATGACATACTAAGACATGATTAGGAGATAAAGTCAAAATTATGATATAAAATGTCAAAATTATGACAAAAAGTTGAGATTATGAATTTTCAACTTTTCTAATAATTGACTTATGTCTCATAGTTTACTTCTACAGTAGCTAGTATGTCATTATGATTTAGTATGTTTTTTGAAAACGGGTTTCAAAGGGCAACTTTTTGAAAACTATACCGTTATCGTAATCTACATACATGCAAATTTGTGGAAACGTTGACGTCATGCACACGCGTAGTTTCTTTACAAAGCGGCATCGCCATCTACTGGCCTGATCGCAGAATGCATCGGTTTTAGCCGTTTTCGTGGATCCGTGTGAACGGGGATCGTTTTGTCTGAACACGAAGCTTTTCAAAAACTCAAAAGAAAAACTTTATCCTTTCTAATACATCGTTGTCATGTAAACATGCCTTTAATCTCCTCATAATGAATTCACCGAAGCATATTTTCCCTGCGTGACTGAACTGGGCTTCCACTGAATGTGTGATGTACGTGTGCCGCTGGCTTGAGGAACATGAATTACAGATATGCTTTTGATTATGAGCCTGTGTCATGCTCAGGGCTCCGGCTTATTATAACCGTAATAACTCGCTCTGACCTGAAGCGGATACATCAACTTCATATTCAAATCAAATGAGCCATGATTATATCTCCAATATCTCTAATGTATCTCATTCCTTAAGAAGAGCTGGAGTTTCTTTGTTTTTCTTTTCTTTTTCACACTTCAGTAAATGCTACTAATGGTTAGATGACCATTTTAATCAACATGAAATGACATTGACAACATATTATTTTCCTAAGCCTAATATTTGCAGGGAAATAGGGCAGAATATGAAAAATACAGCTATGTTAACAAATACAATCCAGGATTTTATTAGTAAATGTTGAAATGAACTAGGTAAGGTTAACACACAGCCTGCTTTAGTTTTGTTCATGTTTACTAGTGCAGTTAAAGTTAGCAAATGAAACCTCAGTGTAAAGTGTTACCCATTAACCAATAAAAACAACTAAAGTGACATCAGCCAAAATGCAAAATTGTTTCAGAGATTTTGATGAAAGATTATGAGAACATTTTTTTAGAATAATGTGACTGATGAATCATTTACAGTAAGACCAGGAACATGAATTAATTACAAGTTAATGTTGATTTCATGTTGACTTTAATGACCTTTAGTGTCTTTTGAATGTGATATTTAACATTTTATTCAGGTATCAAATCTTGCTTTTCTTTAAAAGCAGAAATTGCTGTATTTTTATTATTATTATTTTTGTTCACACACGTCTTTTGAAGCGCGTCTCTGATAGTTAGTGCTGTCTTCTCAAACCCCGATCGTGTCAGTTCTGATCAGTGGGAATCAATCACGCCGGATTACTGTTCAGTGTGTTTTAATGTGCTGTACGGTAACGTGTGTGTGTGTGTGTGTGTGTGTGTGGCAGAAACAGATGAAGTCATTCTGTTTGCGAGGCTCATATGGGAAAATGGTTGCTTTGAAAAATAATGCATTTAAAACAGAAGCGTGAGCAGTTATATTTACTTGATAAGCTACGAGACAAAGACTGATGATTCCTCAATTGATTTACAAGATTGATTCTTCATTTGAATGAGTTTTTAGTCGTGATTATTAGCTCATATGATGCCCATTACAATTAACATTCAAAAGTTTGGGGTTGGTACGATTTTTTAATGCTTCTTCTTGCTCACCGATGCTGCATTTAATTGATGAAAAATACTGCCAATTTTTTTATATACATTTTTACACTTTAAAATAGCTGTTTTTTTACGTGAATATATGTTAAAGTGTAATTTATTCCTGTGATCAAAGCTGAATTTTCAGCATCATTACTCCAGTCTTCAGTGTCAATCATTCTAATATGATGATTTGGTGCTCAAGAAATATTTATGATTATTATCAGTGTTAAAACCGTGTGGAAACTGATACATTTATTCAGGATTCTTTGATGAATATAAAGTTCAAAAGAACAGCATTTATTTAAAATAGAATCTTTTATAACATAATAAATGTCTTTACTGTCACCTTGCTGAATAAAAGTATTACTTAAAAAAAATCTTACTGACCCCAAAATGTTTTAGTCCCCGTATATAAAGTGCTGAAAGAAAACGAATAGAAATATATGAAGTAGTAAAAGAAAACTGTTGTTTATTAAGATTAAGTGTATTATAGAAGTGCTGATTCTGAGCTGTAACCTTTTGAGTTTTGCTGACTCAGTGATATTGTGTTGCTCTTGAACTGTAACGGCCTGTTCTGACGTAATCCTCCTCATCATCAGCTGCGTCACACTGTCGTATTAATGCTGTTGACATGTCACACACACACACACACACGGATGAGCTGCTGCTGCCCGCACACTAAATCAATGGATCATGTCAAGGGCCGGAAAGCAATTTTCCGAGGGAGAAAACATGATGGAGACGGTCTAACAAACCTTTCCTGAGGCACGAGATGACCAGTCGTCTTCATCATCATCTGAGGGATTCATAAATCCTGATGATTGTTTTATTTCCAGTCGTTGTTCTTGTTCTTCACTGGGATATAAAGTCAGCTGACTCACTGTGTCTGCGGCGCCCTAGATAGACAGCACTGTAGGCGTCACACGCATGTGAATGTGACAAGCTATGACAGAAGAGTTGAGAGAAAACTGATTATAAATCAGTTTGTATTTGATTCAATGCCCAAAAAGTGTTAATAATATATCAATAAATAAATTAAATTAAAAACAATAATAGAAAAAAATAATTAAACATAAATACAATAATAATTATTATTAGTATCATTATAAAATAATTATAGTAATAATCATTAAGGTTAAATACAATAATAATTATAAATATTGAATGATAAATAATCATAAATATGATAAATATACATATAATTATAAAAAAAAATAAATATATATATATATATATTAATTATATTTTTAGTTTTAAAGGATAATAATGTCAATGATAATAATAAATAAATAATAATTCAACTTAAATATAATAATAATTATAAAAAGTATAATAACAAATAATCATTAAACGTAAATATAATAATTATGCTAATAATAAGAAAAAGAACAAGAATAATTAATATTCATTCAACTTAAATACAATGATAATTGTAAAAACATTTATAGAAAATAACCATAAAACATTAACTAATAATAATTATAATAATATATAATAATCAAACATGCATATACAATTTTTTATTATTATTATTATTATTAACCAATTTAATTATTAATCATTGGTGTTTTTATCATATTGCCTTTTCCCAACTCTCATCGAGATATTAGCATATGTTTGAAATAAACTCCTGAACAATATAAAGGACACATGAAGGACAATTGAATATAAATACAGCCGTCATATAAATGACAGAGAGAGAGAGCAAATACAAATGCATTAATCTTTAGTGATATTGATCAGATGCTAAAGCTCTGGATGGGTTGAGTGTGTGTGTGTGTGTGTGTGTGACGTGTGTGTTCTGTGTTTGCAGGTGTATGCGCCGCTGCTGCTCAGATACACTGCGCTGGAAGATCAACTTCTCAACAACTCGATCTAAACACACCATAAACACACACTTTTATCACTCAGATCATTACTCTCAATACAGTTATATTATACAACTATTCAAATATTATTTACTCAAATTATTTCATACTTGCATAGTAAATGAAGGATGCCAGACTATTAAAGTAATATTTGTTGTAGTAATGCATTAACACTTTAGCTACAAATTAAAACATTTAACTGATTGTGTAAAATAAATGGCTCTAACAACATTTAAAGGTTTGAAATGTTCCACAACAACAGAGAAATCACGTGAACCGCTTTATTTCTGTAGCGCTTTATACAATACAGTGTTTCAAAGCAGCTTCACAGTAATAAACAGGAGAATAACCGTGTCATAACTGATGATTTTGCAACATTAACTGTTTCATCTGTAAAGCAGCTCTGCAGACAATACTGTCATTATTCTGCTCAATTCAGTTCAAAGTTCATCAATTATGCAACGAGTTCAATTCAGTTACAAGCAGCTCAACGGAGGACGTGATTTTCCATATTCCTTAATAATCCTTCATTCTGTCGATAAACGTGTGAATCGTGTGATCAGATTCACATGTTCATGACAAGAGCCAGAACGTCTGTAAAGAGACTTATGTCATAATAAAAGCCTGTTTGAGGTTGTTCACGTGTGTTTGGGTGGATTTATCTCTGTGAGAACAAGGAACTCAAAGACCAGAAGATGTTATTATGGTGAACTTTGCACACATTAAAGGGATAGTTCACCCAAAAATGTAAATTCTGTCAGTATTTACTCTCCCTCATGTTGTTCAAACCCTGTAAGACCTTCGTTCATTTTCAGAACACAAATTAAGATATTTTTGATTAAATCTGAGAGCTGGATCACTCCTCCATAGGCTTCTAAGGGATTGAAACTTGTTCCCCGAAAAGTTATTAAAGACATCGTTAAAATAGTCCAAGTGACTACAGTGGCTCAATCTTAAGTTTATCAAGCGACGAGAATACTTTTTGTGCGCAAAAACAAACAAAAATAACGACTTTATTTCAACTATTCATTTCCTTCTTTGTGGGCCTCGAGTGAGTTAACGTAGTGTTTCTGTGTTGTACGTCACACGTAGGCTCACTATTGCCCGACGCTGGTCATGTGTGTGATGCGTGTGATGTACAAAAGTATTCTCGTCGCTTGATAAACTTAAGATTGAGCCACTGTAGTCACTTGGACTATTTTAACGATGTCTTTAATAACTTTTCGGGGAACAAGTTTCAATCCCTTAAAAAGCCTATGGAGGAGTGATCCAGCTCTCAGATTTAATCAAAAATATCTTAATTTGTGTTCTGAAGATGAACGAAGGTCTTACGGGGTTTGAACAACATGAGGGAGAGTAAATACTGACAGAATTTTCATTTTTGGGTGAACTATCCCTTTAAAGTCATTTTCTTCCGGTTTTTGTGGTTATCTTGATCATGTGATCTGGTAGGAATAGCTTATCCTGGTTTAGTAGATCATAGAGTCTCATATTGAACACATTAAAGATGGTATGAAATTGTGATAGCCTTTTATTCCCTATTGTGTCGTATATCCGAGTGAAACGCTTCTGGAACAAGAAGAAATGTGGGCGGGGCTTGATTTTGTCTGTGAGGAATTTATTGGTTTGCTATTGGTGGATGTCATGTGAGTGACAGGTTCCAGCCCCGCCCTCATTATCAGAGAAGAGAAGAGATGAAGTTATTCTGATTCAAGATTACCAGAAACATCATTAAAAATAATAATAATAATGATGTGCAATGCATGGATCATTTAGAAAAAAACACTGCAATATTCCAGTTTGATTTCATGGTGACTTTAATGTTGATTCGTGCTCCTGTGTGTCTGAATGAGTTATTCTGCTGTGAGTTCAAGCGTGTGTGTGTGTGTGTGTGTGTACGTCTGTGACCTTCAGGGGTCAAAGCCGAGATATTCAAATCTCCTGAAACTGAATCACGTCTGTCAGAAAACACTCACACACTGAAATATTGTTCCTCAAGGCCTCTGCGACTGTTCCCATCTGATGTTCATTTTATATTCCAGCTCTGAGTTTTCCAGTATTTTATTCATTTTCAGGATGGATTTGTGAATAATGGAACAAATGCAGATAGCTTGCTTTGCTCAGGGACTCTAACGTTCGAAATTGTGTTGGTAAGATTTTGTAATGTTTTACAAATGTTTTAGTCTCTTCTGCTCACCAATGCTGCATTTATTTGATCAAAAATACTGTAAAAAAATTTGAATATTATTAGAATTTAAAATAACTGTTCTCTGACTGAATAACTGAATAGTCAAATGTAATTTATTCTTGTGATACATCATTACTCCAGTCTTCAGTGTCACATGATCCTTCAGAAATCATTCTAATATGATTATTTGATGCTCAAGAAACATTTATGTTGAAAAGAACAGCATTTATTTATAGAAATGTTTGTAACATTATAAATGTCTTTACTGTCATGATTGATTTAATGCATCCCTTCTGAATAAAAATAGGAATTTCTTGTCATTTTTGAATGGTAGTGTATTTATTTATAATTCATAACATCTTTATATTCATTATAATCTGTTTTTAGCTATTGCAAGAGCTCAAAAGTGAATTATGAAACTGTTTTAAAAAAGTGAAATGCTAAAGGTTTCATTGTAACAACTACTGTGAGTTTGTGCTTGATAAATCAGAAAACCGGTTGTAGTGCTTAATAACAAACTCATATTTGACTTATGACTGTATTTTCAGTTTATATTGTAATATGAAAGTCTAATAATATTCACTTCAAATATTTATAGAACAGTAACTTAGTGTTAAAGTTTAAATGTGTTATTAAAGCTGAAGTCATCCGGTCAAGAGCAGCGAGTTTCTCTTTTTCTTATCAATATTATTCTTTGATTAATATTCTTATCAGTTTCATATTGTGTATTTCTAGATTTGAGACTTGAGAATGAAGTTTAGACTAACATGAGTCTGCTTTAGTGTCAGGTTGATTCTGGACTTTTGAAGCTCCAGATGATCATATCTGTGGATTTAACAAATGAAAATGTTACATTTGTATTTCCACAATCAGTGAATCTTTTCCTTCTAAATTAGGATTTGAACGAGTGTGACAGAGTTTGTGGAGACTCAGATCTGCTGTGGTTTTTGACACGTAGGCGTATATTCATGTAAAACAACACAAGCAGAACAAAGACGCTGAACTTCAAAGATATAAAGCAATAGTGAGGAATGAGTCTGTGTGAAGATCTGATCAAACGAGACACTCAACACACACACACTTGATTCTGTTTCACTGTCAGACGAACGCGAGTCCTCAAATCTACACACATGTACTTCTGTTTCTGTCTTTAAAGTGCATGTTTGCATTAAGAAGATTCTCAGCAAACTGCCAACGTTCTCAAAGTTACGAACAAACGTTCTTCCAGTAACATAAATATCTAGTCTTTTATAATACTCTCAAAACCTTAGCACAAAAACATGATTTATTTATACATCATTCATGGAACTATTTTCCGGTCCCCCTGTAGTCAATCATTTTATCTCTTAAAGCAACACTAAGTAATATTTTTTACCTAAAATAATGTTTCCAAAAACATTTTGGTGAAATGCACTTATGCCACAGCTTTGCGGTCCTTTATCTGATATATCCACACTATGTAAGATTGCCAGATCGGGTCACGTTTCTGTAGTTCTTTTTTTTTTTTTTTTTTTACATTTTATTTATAGCAGTTTTTTATACAAACACAAACCATATCCAAGTCTCACAAAATGTTTACAAAAAGAATGTTATACATAAAATAAAATAAAATAAAATAAAACACCCCCATCCCCCGCCCCCACCCGCACCCGCACCAGACAAAGAGAAGGAAATTACACTTTAATTCACTTAATCAAACTTAAAAAAAAAAAAAAAAAATAATGATAATAATAATAATAATACTTTGACAATGGAGTGAAGAAATAAAAGAGATAAGTCATCCATATTACATATATGCCCAAACATATTTCAACTCTTAGAAAGATACTTAAGGAAGGGGCCCCAGACTTTATCAAATTTTTTAGAAGCATCAGCTTTAGAAAAACGAATCCTTTCGAGCTTGAGGGCAGCAACCATTTCAGCCAGCCATTTATGAAAGCTGGGTGGTACAATGGACTTCCAGTCCATCAAGATCACCCTTTTGGCCACCACCATACCAAACATAAGAGACAGTTGTTGAGAATGTGTCAATGCTAATATAGGGTCAGAACACCCAAACAAAGCCAACTCAAAATCTGGACTGATTTCTTCTCCAAAAACGTTTGAGTACCACAAAAAAATATTCTTCCAAAACTCAGAAATCTCGGGGCAAAACCAAAAAGTATGAGCATGTGTCCCATCAGAGCTCTGGCATCTGTCACATAATGGGGAAACTGAAGGGTAAATTTTATTAAGTTTAGATTTGGTATAGTGTAATCTATGCAACACTTTAAACTGAATAAGTTGCAATCTTGCATTAATAGAGCAGTTATGAATTCGCTTCAGTCCTTCTTCCCAAATCTCATTTGAGATATTAATTCCCACGTCATTTTCCCATGCTACTTTGATGTGATCTGAAGAGACTGGAGAATGAGATACAAACAAGGAAACAAACCGTGTCACCAACTGTTTGGCAATAGGGGGTTGACCCAAAAGACAATACATATTATGATCCTGAGGCAACTCCTGAAACTCATTAAAAGAATGTTTAATGAAATGGCGCACCTGTAGATATGTTTCTGTAGTTCTAATGAGACATAAGAAAACTACTAATTTGACTTGCTTTACGGCAAGCGTTACAATTGCTACAATTGCTCGTTTGTGATGTCGCAATACATCATACTTTCATAAAACCTGTAGGGCGACCGCAGAGGAAAAGTCACTTGGTGTTGCTTTAAAACTCATCTTTGATCACCAAAATGACACATTTAAGCGTTTTTTTCCTTAAAATATCTTGAATGTTCACCCTGACCAGACTGGATTTATCCCTGGTAGATTCTCTTTCTCTCATGTACGTCACCTCCTCAACACAATATACGCCAATCATGCAAAAGCTAATGGGGCAGCAATCCTATCTTTGGATGCGCAGAAAGCTTTTGATCAAGTCGAATGGCCTTACATGTTCGCATCATTACAAGGGTTTGGATTTGGTGAGACATTTATATCGTGGGTCAGATTAATGTACGCCAGGCCAATGTGTTCAGTTTTAACTAACACAGACAGGTCGCCTAGGTTTCCCTTGCACCGCTCAGTGCAACAGGGGTGTCCCCTCTCATCTGCCATTTTTGCCATTGCAATAGAGCCTCTTGCCCTAAGTATAAGGCGTCACACAGATATCAAGGGTCTTGAAGTGGGGGGGAGGGAGGCTCTTATTAGTCTGTATGCTGACGACATAATATTGTATTTACGGAACTCTGAGAGATCAGTTCCCATTCTCTTAGATTTAATTACTTCTTTTGGGAGACTAACGGAATATAAAATTAATTGGTCAAAGAGTAACTTTATGCCTCTCTCTGATACTTACAGGCCTGGATTTTTGGAGAATAGTCCGTTTAAGATAGTTAGGGATCATTTTACGTATCTCGGACTGACAATCCCCAAAGATCCCAAATTAATATTTAAGTTAAATTTTGTGGAGTTTCTTTCTAAGCTTAAAAATAATATAGGGAATTGGAAAAATTTACCTTTGTCTATGATTGGCCGTATAAATTCAATTAAAATGGTTTCTCTTCCTAGATTCCTATATCTGTGTCAAAATCTCCCTATTTTTCTTACCTCTGCCTTCTTTAAGGAACTGGATTCCATAATCCTGTCTTATTTTTGGAATTATAAGACCCACCGGATTTCTAAAAGTCATCTACAAAAATCCAAGTCTTCAGGTGGTCTGGGTATGCCAGTATTTAAACATTATTATTGGGCTGCCAATATTAGGGCTCTAATGTTCTGGCTGAAGGGGGCCCCGGGTAATCGGACCCCTGAGGCCCCCTTATGGGTACAAATGGAGACTAACCTGGCTGTCGGCACCTCCCTAACGGCACTGTTGTTCTCCAAATTGGATAAGCCTAAAGAGTTAAATAAATTAAGCTTTGTTTTGCAAAAAAATTCAGTAAAAATTTTAAATCAGGTGAGAAAAGTTTTGTCCCTGCCGGAGACCTCTGTTCATATGCCAATTTGTTACAATCAGTCCTTTTTACCCCCATGGTCTGATAGAACTTACCATATCTGGAGGGAGAAGGGTTTAGGTTCCATTAAAGATCTTTATGTTGAGGGGCGGTTTGCATCTTTTAATCAGTTAAGAGAGAAGTTTGATTTGCCTCATGCACATTTTTTTCGTTATTTACAAATCAGACATTACGTGAAGTCCAAAATTTGTAATTTTGAACTCCTTCCAGAGAAACATGTCTTTTTCGATGTTTTTTTTAATCCTCCTGACTCTAGGCATCTTATTTCTAAATTTGTTTGTTTATTTGGAAGCTGCCTCTCAGCCCCTACTGCAGGGTTTAAAGAGGCCTGGGAGGAAAACCTAGGAGTTGAGCTCTCTGATGACACGTGGGACAGGTGCTTGGCTACGATACATGCCTGTTCAGTCAACAGCAGACATCAACTGATCCAATTTAAAGTTATCCACCGCTTACATTACACTAAATCTAAGTTGCATAAAATTTACCCCTCTGTTTCACCAATGTGCGACAGGTGTAAGGTGGCAGAAGATACAACCTCTCATGCTTTCTGGTTTTGCCCTTTATTGTGTGTTTTTTGGTCAAGCATTTTTGACTGGTACTCTAAGGCTTACAATATGCCTCTTTCACCGGATGCTGAACTTGCCATCTTCGGCCTCTCACATCGTACCTCTTGCCTTTCAAGTGCATTGCAACAGTCCTTGATGCTGGGTATGGTCGTGGCTAAGAAACTTGTGCTCAAGAACTGGAAGTCACCATCACCTCCTTCCTTCCAGATGTGGATAATGGACATGATCTCTGTCATACAGATGGAAAGACTTCGACTTTTAAGGACTGATTCTTTAGAAAAGTTTTCCGCTGTTTGGGGTTCATTTCTCGGGCATTTAGACAAATGAACAACTCAGTCGGCCCCCAGTGACTTCCCTAAGGTTTAGGCTGTATATCCCTTCTGGGCACCTAGTCTGTAATGCAGCTTTTTACTAATGTACTTTTGTATATTGGACAACTCCCCTATTTTTTTTTTTTTTTCTTTTTTCTTTTTCTTTTTCTTCTTCTCCTCTCTCTTGTGTGTGTAGTCCGAGCCAATGTTGTTTGTTTTGTGTTTTAACTTGAAAAATCCTTTAAAATAAAGTATACAAAAAAAATTTATATATATATATATATCTTGAATGTAACTCGACACCCTTACCTTATTTAGTATGCACAGTTCTATGAATATGCAAATGAGCCCCGCCTCCACTCACTCACTCACTCAGAGATCCACTCGTTGACGATCACACGTTGATCTGATTGGTTACAAGGTAGTTTGTGACGTCAGAAACACCAGCGATTTCAAACCGTGTTTTTGAGACTGTCTTTGGTTCACTGCAGTTTTAAGCAGAAAATACTCAGCAATGCTGTCGACTTATGAATTTACACATGGCTTGTCTTAAAGCATATTGAAAACACCACATAGACATATAAACAACATTAAAAGCTGGATTTTCACCACAGGGGCCTTTAATGTTTTTAAATGTTTCTAGTTTCGGAATGTTCAGAGAACATTCAAAAGTAACATTCCAATAGTGTTTGAAGAATGACAAAACGGAATGTTCGCGTAACCAACACAAAAACTGTTACAAAAGTTCGTAGAGCATATTTTACTTAGCTGGATTTGACTAAAGTACAGGTTTGAATAATGTGCAGCACAGCAAACTGTTCTCGTGCAGATGTGAAGATCATCAGTCGAGTTATGTGTGTATGTGTGCAGATGTGAAGATCATCAGTCGAGTTATGTGTGTATGTGTGCAGATGGTCTGTGTAACGGGTCAAACTGACCGCAGCGGTGAGGGTCACACACACATCTGAGGAAAATTTCACCGTTTACACACCGTCACTCAGACCGGTCAGATTATATCAGTTTGTGCATCTCTTCTCACACAGTTCACAGCAGCTTTACAGAAAATCATGATCTTAGTGTTTAGAACATCTTAATATCTCCATGTCTGAGTTACATCAGAGCTGGACGATGATATAGTTACATTTTGTGATGATATAAAGAATCAAGCGGTTGAGATTTGCTATAAAAGTGTATGCGGTTAAAGATGGACTTACAGTCAAACCAACACTTATTCAGACACCTTCAACATTTCTCACATTATCACAGTTTATTCGCTATAGTTTAGAAAATGGTACTAAAATATGACAAGAACTCAGAGTTATTAAATCAGTTGATATTTCACTGGTTTTGTCCGTCCTTCTGTTAGACTCTCACACATGAATTATGTTGAATATCTGTCAGCTGTTAAATTTAACTACACAATTAGATAATACCAGTTTAGCTCAACCAGTTACCAAGCAATGCTTCATGTTGTTCAGTCTGTGTATAAATTTTACTGGTAGTCACTGTATGAAGATTTTTTTTGGGTATAATATATCAGAGTTTACTTTATTTTGCTCTCCTCACTTACATAAATGAATGAACTTTAGTGTCCTGCACACACTAGTAAAAGATATAAACAATTATATCTGGTGTCTGAATCATTTTTGGTCTGACTATATATATCCAACTTCATATTCCATTTTGGGATGATATAAACGATCAGTGGTGTGTGTGATGTGTTGGTGGAGCTTCTGTGTGTGTAAAACGCTGTTATTCTGCTGATGTTTCAGATCTCCGTGAGTTTATTGATGCGTGTCCGAGTCGATCTGTGAATGAAGAGCTTCACGCTGGGCTGTGACGTGTGTACGAGCGAGGATCTGTTTTTATGATTTCAGACTGAAGTGGACAGTGAAATATGAGATTAACATGATAATGAACAGAAGCAGCTGCATGTTAATGAGCCTCAGAAACACATGCTTTCAGAAATCACTCGTAAAGTACAGAGATACAGCGAGCACATTCAATCAGTGTTATTTTAGTATCAGTTTTAGTTTAATTTATATCCAGTTAATCATTTTAGTGCTTCAATTGAAACTTATTTCTGTTTATTGCCTAGTCAGCATTTCTAATTTTTCTTCAGTTTAAGTATTTCAACTAATATTTATATTTTAATTTATTCAAGCTTAAATTCAATTAAAATAAATGTTTTTAATAGTTTTAGTTTTAGGTAACAATAATTACTGTGCATTGAATTAAACGAAGACACTTCTCATGGTTTTTCAGGTCCAACATTTGCTTCACAACAAGACATTTATGCACATTTTGGTCTATTTCTCAACTATTTTGAACAGTAACCAGCATGGAAAATTAATGCTAGTCTTTTTAACTCTGCAAAAAAAAAAAAAAAAAATTGTCTTATTTTCCAGTAAAAATATCTAAACATTCTTAAGTCAATATACATTTAAAGCAAAAATACTAATATACAGTATATACAAAAAAATAAAGTGAGTTTAAATTTAAAGCTGCAGTCCGTAACTTTTTTGGGTTAAAAATTATCCTAAATAAATGTTTGAGCAAGTACATAACCAGCCAGTGTTCAAAACTCTCTGCTTGCTTTAGCTCGATTCAAAACGGTAAGCTTGTAGTAATGTTTTTAACTCCAGTGGCACTGGTGGATTTCAGCGGGAAAATCGAGCATGTGTTTGCGTCATTACGTCACATCTGTACTTGATATAATTAAACTTATTAATTTGATGGCGGATCCAGAAAGGTTCAAACGACAATCACCAGTGACAACTGGAGACTCACCCGCTGTAAAATGCAAAAGACTTCGGAGTGGCTACAGAAAAAAAGACTGCAACCGGCCCATGCAGAAACAATGTCACGCAATGCTGATTTTATTAACATTAACAATTTGAGAACAAAGTATAATTTGCACGGTTTGACGTGATATGATAAGTGATCGTTAGATTTAATTAGCGCGATTTACTGCAATGCTTTTTCCCCCATTAGTTGGTCAGAACAAAAGTGGATGTTACTTACTAGTTCTGATGACATTTTCCGGTGAAAATTCTTATGTTGGTCATACTTCCAAAAAGTATAATCTGTGATTGTGAATGACAGTCTCCACACCGACTGACAGCCGCACAATCTCCTCAAAACACCGGATTCATCCGCGCTGTGCCGAGGCACAACACACGTAAAGCTGTAATTTTTCTGTAATAACTGCAATTGCAGATTTCGAACAGAGATGGCGACAAAAAGGAAAAACTACGGACTGCAGCTTTAAAACAAGAAAAAGTAAACTTAATTCAAAAGGATAACAAACCTCATTGGCCGATATTCTTGTTTTAATCAAAAGTTTTGACTTATGGATCGTCCTCAAATTTGCAGTAATATAATATTTAAAGTGTTTGTATTTCCTGATGTTGATTCAGGCAGATTTTGGCCGTGACTGATGATGTGTTTCAGGCAAACTAATTAATATTCATGACTAATATCCATAACACATCCCGTGCATGAAGCACGCTGACCCTGACGTGACAGACACATTTCATTTTCACCTTTTTACGAATGCAAACATGTTTAAAACTGCGATGTGCCAGAAAACACAGGTCCGTGTTGTTCAGTGTTTGTGAAGAGCTCGATCACATGCTTCCTCTCGCCGCAGGAAGTAGTTTAATCTGCTCTTCCTTCCCGCCAACGGCTCATTACTGAGTTATATTTCATTTCGATCCGTCAAGCTGCTGGAAAATCTGCTGTTTTATTGTGTGAAATAACATCATCTCGTTCCTTCGTGTGCTTCCCATGTGGACATCAGATTCATTT
Source organism: Gila robusta (assembly GCA_030770095.1). NCBI lineage: Eukaryota > Metazoa > Chordata > Actinopteri > Cypriniformes > Leuciscidae > Gila > Gila robusta. Next base: position 12,086 of record JAVALU010001128.1, on the reverse strand, counting down.
CATCCAATTAATATTCCTCTTAATTAATGTACAAACACGCTTCCGATGCTAATTTAACAGCTTCACTGTAGATTTGAGGGAATTCTGGTTTATGTGCTTTAGCCAACATTATATTATCATCTTCAGAGCGCAAATATCATAATATCTCTGCTTTTGAGTCAACATGAAATGCCATTCAAGTGATTTTCTTCTGAAAGAAACATGATAATTCAGATTCTCTTGAATAACATGCTCTGATGAATTCAAGATCTTAAATGAGTAAATTAAGAGATAATGTTGACTTTACACTAAGATATGCTTAGTGTTTTTATAAACGTGTGAAAGCATGCAGTGATATGTTTCATGCCGTAGAATCAGCTCATTAGTCTTCAGGTGTTTTTGCGTTATTAATCTGATTTTGAAGAATATTTTGACTTTTGGCAGCCTGATGAAGATAATCTGTCAAGATCATATGTAAAAATTATATCACACCCAATTTTTATCACTCTAGAAATGTCAAGCACATTGCATTGTGGGATACATAGAGAGTGTATCATCCTAGAATTCAATGCATGCAGAAAATTCACACTTATTTTAGTATCGTTTGAATGCTATTATATTTTTCCTTAATATTTTGAATTCGTTTTGATTTTTATATATTTTCTAATTTAAATTTTAGTTAAAGTTTTAGTAGTTTTGTTGTTTTTTGTCATTTTTATTAGATTTTTTTTAATCAGGTCTGCATAGTTCTTAAACACGTCTTTATAGTTTTGATTAATTTTTCTTTCAGTTTTAGTAAAATGGTTTTGATTTTTATATTTCATATATTTTTTAATAATTTTAATTTCAGTTACTTTTGTTTAAGTTAAACTAAATAAAAATGAGGCAACTAGCTGAAATAAAATAAGTTTATTTTTATTTATTTTTTATATTATCATATATTTTAGGTACGGTTTATTTTATTTTAAGTAACAAAAGTTTTTTATGGTTTTAGTTTTAGTTAACTATAATAACCCGAACACACAGTATACATGCATACTTCAGAAATAGGTTTGATAGTAGGCCTATGCATTTCCACAGTGTTGTAAAGCTCATCTCAGTCTCCTAAAAGAGTTTGTAAATACACGTTTGGGCAAAAATGCCATTGCTTTTTGAAGAAATACACACTGCAGCTGTCTTGTTGCATTGGTACAGCAGTTTGGTTCTGGTTCTGTGTCTGGTTCTGTGTCTGGTCCTGGTTCTGGTTCTGGTTCTGGTTCTGGTTCTGTGTCTGGTTCTGTGTCTGGTTCTGTGTCTGGTTCTGGTTCTGTGTCTGGTTCTGTGTCTGGTTCTGGTTCTGTGTCTGGTTCTGTGTCTGGTTCTGTGTCTGGTTCTGTGTCTGGTTCTGGTTCTGTGTCTGGTCCTGGTTCTGGTTCTGGTTCTGGTTCTGGTTCTGTGTCTGGTTCTGTGTCTGGTTCTGTGTCTGGTTCTGTGTCTGGTTCTGTGTCTGGTTCTGGTTCTGTGTCTGGTTCTGTGTCTGGTTCTGTGTCTGGTTCTGTGTCTGGTTCTGTGTCTGGTTCTGGTTCTGTGTCTGTGTCTGGTTCTATGTCTGGTTCTGTGTCTGGTTCTGTGTCTGGTTCTGTGTCTGGTTCTGGTTCTGTGTCTGGTTCTGTGTCTGGTTCTGTGTCTGGTTCTGTGTCTGGTTCTGTGTCTGGTTCTGGTTCTGTGTCTGGTTCTGGTTCTGGTTCTGTGTCTGGTTCTGTGTCTGGTTCTGTGTCTGGTTCTGTGTCTGGTTCTGTGTCTGTGTCTGGTTCTGTGTCTGGTTCTGTGTCTGGTCCTGGTTCTGTGTCTGGTTCTGTGTCTGGTTCTGTGTCTGGTTCTGTGTCTGGTTCTGGTTCTGTGTCTGGTCCTGGTTCTGTGTCTGGTTCTGTGTCTGGTTCTGGTTCTGTGTCTGGTTCGTGTCTGGTTCTGTGTCTGGTTCTGGTTCTGTGTCTGGTTCTGTGTCTGGTTCTGGTTCTGTGTCTGGTTCTGTGTCTGGTTCTGGTTCTGTGTCTGTGTCTGGTTCTGTGTCTGGTTCTGTGTCTGTGTCTGGTTCTGTGTCTGGTTCTGTGTCTGGTCCTGGTTCTGTGTCTGTGTCTGGTTCTGGTTCTGTGTCTGGTCCTGGTTCTGTGTCTGGTTCTGGTTCTGTGTCTGGTTCTGGTTCTGTGTCTGGTTCTGTGTCTGGTTCTGTGTCGGGTCCTGGTTCTTTGTCTGGTTCTGGTTCTGTGTCTGGTTCTGGTTCTGGTTCTGGTCCTGGTTCTGTGTCTGGTTCTGGTTCTGTGTCTGGTTCTGTGTCTGGTTCTGTGTCTGGTTCTGGTTCTGGTTCTGTGTCTGGTTCTGTGTCTGGTCCTGGTTCTGGTTCTGGTTCTGTGTCTGGTTCTGTGTCTGGTTCTGGTCCTGGTTCTGGTTCTGGTTCTGTGTCTGGTCAGTGTCTGGTTCTGGTTCTGTGTCTGGTTCTGGTTCTGTGTCTGGTTCTGTGTCTGGTTCTGTGTCTGGTTCTGTGTCTGGTCCTGGTTCTGTGTCTGGTTCTGGTTCTGTGTCTGGTTCTGGTTCTGGTTCTGTGTCTGGTTCTGTGTCTGGTTCTGGTCCTGGTTCTGGTTCTGGTTCTGGTTCTGGTTCTGGTTCTGTGTCTGGTTCTGGTTCTGGTTCTGGTTCTGTGTCTGCAGTGCAGTTTATGTAAGTGTTGCAGAAAATAACGCCTGTCCTTGCATTTCCCAATTATACATTCCCAGATCAATTAAAGTGTCAGGTTTGATTAGATCCCGATGCATTAGCATGTCAGGAGACGAGGCGGTGTGCCATTCTAGATAAATCACTGTCAGCTGACGCCGCACATTGTATTGTCATTGTGTCAGTTTGAAGAATAATGCAGCAGAAACACTCTCGCTCCAGAACCGCAGAAACACACACTGAGACTCAAACTTCTCTTATTCTCCTTCTCTCACGTTTCAGAATCTGCAGTGAATTAAGTTTCTGTTGGACTCGCTCCAGCGGGGAAACCCTGCAAACTCTTCAGATCTGGCCAGTAAAACATTTATTTACTAATTCACCTTTGAAATTGCTCTGTTGACGTTCTAGTGCCAGTTCTCTATTGCACGGCAGATTAATTACAGTAATAATTCACAGGCAAACGATCGTTCACTCTTGCTTTGCTTCCAAACGTAGGCTATATGACCCGTCTTGCAGATATGCACGTCTGCATACTGTATATGAGTAGTATGAACATATAGCTAACTCCAACTCATCAGTACAGTCTCCATGTTCTCAATAGTACAGTATATTCTGCAGTATACTGAATCTGCATGCACAAATACCTGCATTACCAACTACATTTGCATTGAAATATGCAGTATACAAATAAATAAAATGTTGTTTCATGCTCAATTTGACCTTCCATTATTAATTAATAATCGTTATTTTTTAATTAAATCATTAATACATTATACATAATACATAATATACATAAAGTAATACATAATACATTCTAATAAATTATATAAAATAAAATATTTTTATTTTAAATAATAAATCAAAGATGTGTTATATTTATTTTAAAGATGATGCCATTCGCTAAATTAAACATGAATGTGAGAATGTTGCATACTAGTTTACCATATAATAATATCTAATATCTATAACTCACTGTAAAAAAAATCTCAGTGTGCAATATATACATTGTAAAAAATATTTTTTTTTTTAATTGTTTTTCAAAGTTCGTTAGAGTATGTTTTACAAAACAATACTTTTTCAGTCTTTCTACTTCAAAATTTCAGATTTTTTTCATTTCTTTGCTATTATTTGTGAAATTGTCTCTACACCAATTGTTTTCCAGTGAACTGCACAGTAAAATAAGTATTCACTAAGTAGTATTCCATTCTGAAATGACACTATTCAGAAATATGCTCAGTATGTAGTGTGCTGGTGTGTATTAGAGCACTGAAACACCGAGGTTTCTCTGACTTCATCGAGTGTGTCAGAGTCGCTCAGGACCGTCCCGACAGATATAAATACCCATCATGACTCGCTCTCAAAACACATCAGCCCGTGTTTCATCTTCAGTCCATCATCTGCAGGAACCGGCCGTGTGACTCCAGCTCACAGTCACAGCTGATTATTGATCCGGCCCGGGTCTTTATTAGCAGCCGTGGCTCAGGTTTACTGGCGGATTGGAGGAATGTGTGGAGGAGAGATGTGATCGATGATGATGTGACCTACTATGATGTGATCTATGATGATGTGACTATGATGATGCGATCTGAGGTGATCTATGATGATGTAACTATGATGATGTGATCTCAGTCTGTTGTGATTGGTCTGCTCTGCTCTGATTGGCCAGATGGCTCAGTCTGTTGTGATTGGTCTACTCTGCTCTGATTGGTCAGATGGCCCAGTCTGTTGTGATTGGTCTACTCTGCTCTGATTGGTCAGATGGCCCAGTCTGTTGTGATTGGTCTACTCTGCTCTGATTGGTCAGATGACCCAGTCTGTTGTGATTGGTCTACTCTGCTCTGATTGGTCAGATGGCCCAGTCTGTTGTGATTGGTCTACTCTGCTCTGATTGGTCAGATGACCCAGTCTGTTGTGATTGGTCTACTCTGCTCTGATTGGTCAGATGATCCAGTCTGTTGTGATTGGTCTCTGCTCTGATTGGTCAGAGTCCGTGTCCTTCCTTAAGTTCATACAAAATGGATTCACAGCACTGACAAAATCTTTTTGACATAAATTGATAAATTATGTTGCTATGACTTAAATTACTTAAATTATTTTTTCCAGTACATGAATGAAACTTCATGTGTCTTGTTGTACTTACTGTACATGTAATTGAACTTATTCTCATAAAGCAATGACTAACTTCATCTCAATCATTTTCATGTCATACTTTAAATAATCAAGTTATTAAGCTTGAAGTGTCTGATCTTGACCAGAGCTGATTTATTAATATTTTTAAACCCTTTCATAGAAATGCTTCCTTTAATTTAATCTTGTGCATATTCATGTTTAAAGTTACAGAGTTTAAATTATTATTCATAGCTCTGAATAACAGGAACGACCCAAGAGAGCGTCAGGAAAAGCGAGTGAGACGTAAAAGAAGAATGAAGCCGACTGCAGTAACTCGAGCGGCGTCTTGAGGGAGACTCGTCCGCTCTGCTGGAAACTATGGAGAAAAGCACAGATTCCTGACAGGGATTCAGAGCGTGTTGAGTGAACTTCATCTTTGAAGTGGAAGAGAATGAGAAAAACGCTTTCCAGGTTTATTACGCGAGAGAAATCCTGCATGAGATTCTTTAATGTCTCAACTGTGTCTCCTAAACAGCAATCAGAGAGCGAATGAACTTTCTCCTGCTTCACAGACTCATTTCTGTGTGTGTGTATATAGATAAACGAGTGAGTCTGAGCACCGAACGTTATCAGGAAGACTATTCCAGAGTTTAGGAGCCACATGTGAAAAACACTCTCCCTCCTTTAGTGGACTAATCCTATAGGAACTACCAGACGTCCAGAGTTTAGTGACCTTACAGATGGTAAAAACAGATCGGTGACCCGCTGAGAGACTTCAGACTCTCTCGCTCTCTCTCTCACACACACACACACACACACACACACACACACACACACACACACACACACACACTCACACACACACACACACAAACACAAACAAACACACACACACAAACACACGCAGAGACTCTGAAATGCTGCTACTGTTTGTTTATCATCACTGTTGGCGGGAGTGAGAAGAGAGAGAGCGAGAGAGAGAGAGAGAGAGAGCGGGAGTGAGAAGAGAGAGAGCGAGAGAGAGAGAGAGAGAGAGCGGGAGTGAGAAGAGAGAGAGAGAGAGAGAGCGAGAGAGAGAGAGAGAGAGCGAGAGAAAGAGCGAGAGAGAGAGAGAGAGAGCGAGAGAGAGAGAGAACAAGAGAGAGAGAGAGATTGAGAGCGAGAGAGAGAGAGAGAGCGAGAGAGAGAGAGAACGAGAGAGAGAGAGAGAGAGAGAGAGGAAGAGAGAGAGTGAGAGAGAGAGAGAGCGAGAGAGAGCGAGAGAGAGAGCGAGAGAGAGAGAGAACGAGAGAGAGAGAGGGAGAGGGAGAGAGGGAGAGGGAGAGAGAGAGAGGGAGAGAGAGAGGAACAGGGAGAGAGAGAGAGAGAGAGAGAGAGCGAGAGAGAGAGAGAGAGAGAGCGAGAGAGAGAGAGAGCGAGAGAGAGAAAGAGAGAGCGAGAGTGAGTTCCGATGACAGTTGGCAGCAAAAATATGAGCTCCTGATATCAACAACATTTTTGCCAGAAAATGTAAGTTTTTTATGACTCAACCTGTAATTATATGATTGAAAACTTAACTGTGAACAAAAGAGGCAGAAGATTTTGAAGGTAAGACCTCTGAAAACGATTAAATTTTTTTGTCATCACCTAAAAACTGCATAAAAACTCAACATATCAAGCTAACTGCTAGCCAAGCTAACATTCCGTGGCAGTTAATTCAGTTGAGAACAACATGGGCCTACCTAAAGCAGAGGCATTTTTCAAAAATGAAGAGGAGCTGGAGATAATATATCCAGCAGAAGTTAAATCTACCAAAGATAAGAAAAGGATGAAAGAGATGATCCTGAGAGAGAACCCAGAGTTACTGCTGTCTGACTACAGTGGACCAGAAGACAACAGAGTCCGGTGTAACCTGCTGTTCTTCACTGAACACCCATCAGCCTGGCACACCATCCTCAGCTCTGCCATGACATGTAGAAGAAAAGGAGGCATCAGCAAAGGCAGACAACTCACTCTGGAAGGAGACAACGACACAAAGCTGATTGTGAACCTCTATCATAACGGAACTGTCATGGTCCAGGGACCAGAAACCAGCCTTAATGAATTCCAGAGGAACTTCAAAAACCTTAAAGTGGAGGTTCAGAAGATTAAGAAAGATCCTGAAGTGAAGAGAAGCACAGAAGAGGGACTCTACAACACAACGGACACAAACATTGACCCAGGCTCAAGAACTCCTCTGACAGACAGACATATCAGCACTCCTGCGTCTCCCAAGATAAAGGCCTTGAGAGACAACATCGCAGAGCTGGAGCAGGACTACTACTTGTTTAAAGAGGAAACTACCAACAACATACACCAGCTCCTGAATATGACCAGCCATCACAGCATTCAACAACTACAACAGCTCTGCTCGGCCGTTAAACATCTGGAGGAGGCCAATCAGGAGCTGCGACAGGAGCTGAGGAGGGTGAGAGAGGAGCTGGGTAGAAGAGAACAACACGGCCACACACTGGAGAGACTGCTGGAAGAGACCAGAAACCAGCTGCACACAAAACAACATCAGCAGTGTGTCAGCACTCAAACACACAGCGCCTCCACTCCTGAACGCATCCCATCATCAGCAGTGTCAGCACACACAAAAAAGAGCTCCTTCACTCTTGAACATCAGCAGTGTGTCAGTACACCATCACTGAGCTCCTTCACTCCTGCAACCCCACAATCTCATCAAGCCCCTCAGAGGAAAGTCAGCAGCAGCATCACACCATACCGTCAACCAACTACAACACCATCCACGAGCACCGGCAGAGATCAGGCGAGTAAAGACAACATCGTCATCCTCTGTGACTCCAACGGCCACCATCTTGACCACAGACGTCTGTTTCCGGGCAGATCGGTGAAGAAGTTTTGGTGTCCCACCTCACACTCTGCTCTGAGACTGCTGCGAGAGGGAGTGCTGGGCGCACCATCACACATCATTCTTCACACCGGAACAAACGACCTCAGTGCAAGGGTGGACGTCACAAAAGCCCTGTCCAACGTGGTGAAAACAGCCAGCAGGATCTACCCCGGAGCCAAGGTCATCATCTCAACCCTTCTACCTCGCAGAGACGTCCCTCAAAGGATCATCAACACAATCAACGCGGAGATAGCCAACATCTGTGCTTCAATGCCGAGCGTTCACATAGCCAACCATCAGCGCATCACCCATGAGCATCTATATGACCGTATCCACATCCATCGAGAGGGCATGAGACTGTTCGCAAAAACCATCAAGGAGTCAGCCCTGAAACGCCCTCAGAAAACACCCCCTGAGCGCGAGTCAGTCAGACAGACGGACAGCTACGCCGCTGTAGTGGCAGGAACAGGTAGAGCTGACACCACTGACCTGATCCAGATCAAACACATGCTGCAAATTATATGTGACAATATGTTAGCTTAAATACTCATAGTGTGTCTGTCAAGAATGATCATTATTTCTTAATCACTTTTTTATTTTTATTTTTTATTTTATTTTATAATTTATTTTTTTGATTTTTTATTCAATGTGTAAAATTGACCGACTCACCATACTTCTATATATCCTCTATATTACCTTTCTAATTGATTAATTTATATTTTAAAACATGATTGGGTCATGAATTTCATACATTTTTCTGGTAAATCCAATATTCGTCAATGTCATCGTTTAAAATAACATGCTATAACATTCAGGGGATGTTCTCTTCTGCTTTTGGGGAGAAAACTACTGACCCTGATTTTGTAAATATTGTATATAGTTCAGACATAATTATATTACTTGAGACATGGTGTCGTTTAGACTCCAAAATCTGCACTCCTCCAAACTACAGAGAGCTACGAATCCCTTCAATCAAACAGCCTAATATTAAAAACGGAAGAGATTCAGGAGGAATCATAGTTTGGTTTAAAGACCATCTGTGGCATTATATTCAGCCTGTGAAAAAAGGGAAAACACATATTTGGTTAAAACTTCAAAAAGAGCTTTTGTGTTTAGATGAGGACATGTACCTGTGTGCCACATACATCCCCCCATATGAGTCTCCTTATTATAATGAAGACATCTTCCCAACCCTACAGTCAGAGATCGTTTACTTTCAATCTCTAGGATCAGTTCTGTTAATGGGGGATCTGAACGCTAGAACGGGGAAGGAAGCGGATTACATTACCTCAGATGGAGACAAATATATTAACAACTCACATATATATCAACGGAAACACTTTACGAAGGCACGTCAGAATTATGACAACACGATAAACAGGCACGGAAAACAAGTCCTGCAGCTCTGCAAAAGCCTGGGTCTGTATATAGTTAACGGCAGAACAAAGGGAGATTCTCTGGGTCGGTTCACCTACTGCTCATATCTGGGCAGCAGCGCAGTAGATTACGCCATCACTGATGTAGACCACAGTAAACTCAACTATTACACAGTAATGCCACAGCTGCCATTATCAGACCACAGTCACACAGTCCTCAGTCTGAACAGATCCGTGAATCTCCGGCCTTCAGATCCGAAGGTTAAACTGCACCCCCTCCCCTCCACGTTTATATGGGGTAAAGACAGTCCTGCCCAGTACGAAGCCCAGCTCCACAGCACTCGGGTCCAGAACATGATAGATTAATTTCTATCTACTTCATTTAGTGAAGAGAAGAGAACTATCAATTTAGCAACTCATCAATTAAACGAAATATTCTCTACAGTGGTCAGAAAAGCCCTGAGAAAAAGAAAAAATTATAGATGTAAGAAAGAAATTGCTAAAGATGGTTGGTTTGATAAAGAGTGCCAAAAATTAAGAAAAGAATTAAGATCATTATCCAATATAAAACACAGAGACCCTGCAAACCAACAAACACGAGACAAATATCAGCAAACCCTCAAAACATACAAGTCAATACTAATACAGAAAAAAGTGGATCACATGAAATCAAAGCTTAATAAGATTGAGGAGGCAGTAGATCAGAATTCTTTTTGGGAATTATGGAATAAATTAGATAAATCGAAAGAACCTAAACACATTCCCATCTATGACCCAAACATCTGGACCGAACATTTTGGAAAACTCTATTCCCAAAACGAACCAACTCTCACCCAAAAACACCTGACCTCCCAACTCTATAACCTGGAACGCACTGTAAAAGACCAGCTAAACCATTTAGACCAGCCCATATTACTAATTGAACTAACAGACAAGATAAAATCCCTAAAAAATAAAAAATCCTGTGGCATGGATTTAATATCAAATGAGATGCTGAAACACAGCAACCCCAAACTGAAAGATGCAATTCTCAAATTATTCAATCTTTTATTAAAAGCAGGACACTTTCCTGAGATATGGAAAGAAAATTTGATTACACCAATCTTTAAACAGGGCGAGAAGTACGACCCAAATAATTACAGGGGCATCACAGTGAGCAGCAACCTGGGCAAACTCTTCTGCTCCATCATCAACGACAGGCTAGTTCAGTTCCTCCAACAACACAAGATCCTTAACAATTCTCAGATTGGATTTATGCCTAAACAGAGAACATCAAACCACATTTACACACTCCACACACTCATACAAAAACACGTCCAACAAACAAAACAAGGGAAAATATTTGGCTGCTTCATTGACTTTAAAAAAGCCTTTGATTCGGTATGGCATAATGGACTTTTCCTAAAACTAATCCAAAGTGGAATAGGAGGAAGGACATATGACATTATTAAGGATATATACAACGGGAACAAGTGCGGGGTTAAGATTAATGACAAACGTACTGATTATTTCAGTCAAACTAAAGGAGTCCGTCAAGGCTGCAGCCTCAGCCCGACTCTCTTTAATATCTATATTAATGAATTGGCATCAGCACTTGAGAAGTCCTCTTGTCCCGGTCTGACCCTCGAGGACAGAGAAATCAAAAGCCTCCTGTACGCTGACGATCTTCTGCTGCTGTCTCCTCATGAAGAGGGTCTGCACCAAAGCCTCTCGCTTCTGGACCAGTACAGCAGCGACTGGGCCTTACCCATCAACATGGACAAGTCCAAAATCATGATCTTTCAGAAAAAACCTCGCCTTACTGACAAAAAATACAAATTTACACTTGGCGGAACAATTCTTAATCATGTAACCTGTTATAATTATTTGGGTCTGACAATCTCAGCTTCTGGAAAATTTGACACTGCAATAAAAGATCTGACTGATAAAGCACGTAGGGCTTATTACAGTATAAGAAAACCCCTGTTCAAATTTAATCCACCCATTAAACTGTGGCTGAAAATCTTTGACAGCATCATCAAACCCATCCTTCTTTACGGCTGTGAAATCTGGGGCCCCAAATTTAAATTAAATTACGAATCCTGGGACAAAACCCCCGCTGAAATTTTCCACCTTGAGTTCTGCAAGAACATCCTGGGAACTCACAGAAACGCTCCAAGTCTGGGTTGCCGGGCAGAATTAGGCAGATTCCCTCTCCTATCTGAAATCCAGAAGAGAGCTGTAAAGTTCTGGTTTCATCTATCAGACGCGCAGACAGAGAGTTACCATCACTGCGCTCTCAGATACAGGGCAGGACACACAGAGAGCGACCCCATGCTACATTTAGTGGAAAAACACCAACTCAATTCATCAATTCAATTTAGACACTCAAAAGTAAAAGAAATAGGGAAAATAACCAAAGAAGAATACATACACGATTGGCAGATAAAGGTCACACAATTAAATAAATTACAATATTTCCACAAAATAAAGTCAGATTATAAATTGGCACCATACCTGACTGATATCAGGAACTATGGTCAGAGAAAGCTCCTGACAAAGTATCGCATTAGTGACCACAGTCTGTGTGTGGAGACGGGCCGACACAAGCAGAGCTGGAGAGAGAGAGAGCTCAGACTGTGTTCACACTGCACTGATGGAGTCGTAGAGGACGAGCTGCACTTCCTCACCGAGTGCAGCAAGTACAAAAACATCAGATACGCTTATTTTACACAAATAGCACAGATTATACCTCAGTTCCAACAAGAGAGCCTTATAAACAAACTGTCTTATATTTTGGGAGAGAAAGAAGAGTGTATTCAGCTGGCAGCGCAGTGTGTGTCCTCCTGCCATCATATGAGGGAGAAGGGCTGAACCCTCTTTTCCATTAAACTGCTCTCTATACTTATTTTTGTTATTGTATATATTTTTGTTATTTTATTTATTGTGATATATTTATGCATAATATGGAAATGTTTTTTTTATTGTTCACTTTTATGTATCTACATATATGTTTATATTACTATTGCTTTGGCAATATTGTGCTATTTTACACAGTCATGCCAATAAAGCTCAATTGA
>JAVALU010001127.1:0-46429 GCA_030770095.1 Gila robusta | reverse complement strand
TGTTATACAGGACATAAAGACACAATTATTTGTCAAATTTGAGACCTCTACCTGGTTGTGTGTTGCCAGGAGGCGGAGCCAAAGAGTGGGAAAATTACATTCCTAGGGGGCGCTACAGAGTCTGAGTGTGTGCAAAGTGTAACTTCACATCCCTCCCTTACTTTACATAATAGTGGGACATTATATAACAAATTTCATCGCTCTATGAGGTCTTCTTGTTAGAAATGTCAACCCTAGGTCTAAGCTTAATATCGTGCCTATGAACTGCATCGGTCAGACAGGCCTTCGCAGGGCTCAAATATCAGCAATGGAAACATACGTGATATAGAGCATAAAGACACTTATTTGTTGAATTTAAAAGTTCTATGTTATCTTGAATGGCATATTTTAAAGATGGCAAAGGCAGTCCATATTATCTGGTGTGACAAAGGCCTGTTCGTTATAAGACCCGAGGGGACATGTCATTTCAGTCTGTTGCTCCCAGACTGTGGAACGCCCTACCCCTGTTCATACGTCTGGCAGACACTGTTGTCTCTTTTAAAAAGGTTCTGAACACATATTTATTTAGGAAGGCTTTTGGTTGATGGGTTTTCACTAGTGTCACTTTAATCTTACATATGTATATGCATTTTATATTGTTTGTTTTACTTATTCTCTTGTACAGCACTTTGTGATTTTATCTGTGAAAAGTACTTTATAAATAAACTTTACTTACTTAGACCCATATGCATTTTATGGGTATTAAACCTAGGTTTAACATTTCTAACTTCTAACATTTCTATCATAACAATGAGATGTTGCATCAAACAATTACATATGATACAAAACAAGGGAGCAAGTTGAAATCACACCCCTCTCATTCATAGACCCTTTTGCACCCCAAATCAAATTTTTCAGATTTGTGGCTCTGCCTTCTGTGAACACAGAACGTTAGGGGTCTCGAATTTCACAAATCAAATTTGTTACCAACCCCTGTATCAATAAATGTCCCATGCCAACATTTCCTAATGTAACTTGTGCCCCCCTACCCCCCACTATGCTGTCTCAAACCTCTATACAGTTTTTCATACAGCTGAAATATTAAACAGTTAATTTAAAGGAGCAGTATGTAGGATTGTGGCCAAAACTGGTACTGCAATCACCTTCAAATTACTGTAGAGCGGTGTATCCCCTTCCCCTCCTCCCTGACTCGAGGTTGCCATATAGGCTGCAGGATACAGCAGGAACGTAGGCTGCTACAGAAGCTTCCAATGGCAAGTGACGAGTCCTACACAGTAGGCTAAGTTTTTTTTCTGTTAATTATGTTTATGCTTCAAATGAGAGATGTTTTGCAAAGTAATTATATATCGCAAAAATTTACTAATGGCGATTAGCCAAATATAATAGTAAAGATGTACGCTCGTATGTGACAGTACATTGTTAGAACAGTAGCTGTTAGTATACTAACGGTAGGTATCTGTCATTAACGTAAGTACAAGCACAAGCCTCGGTCACTGTGTGTAATCGGTATCAAAGATACAGCTATTCATTTAGCTGACACTAGCCTATATAAGTGAAAGCGACCAGCTGTATTTTTTAACTTACTCTGCAGTACACGCCCATAACGCTAAAATATGTGATGTGAAAGATTACATGTCATTCTATTATTTTTGGCTGTAGAACTTGCATGATAAACAAGTAGGCTACAAAACGTTCCAAGTGGGACACATTATTCACATAATAGGCTACAGTGTGCTTTTCATTGGTGTTATGGACGTTAGAAAAAGTTATTTTACCGTGGAATTGCGCCTATAGTGCTTCCAATTCGATGACCCACCTCCTCCATATGAGCTAACGTAACGTTACTTTGCACGAACATGCATAACTTTGTACGACTGTCATGAATATTTGAAATGTCCATTTACATCAAGTACAAGTTAGCCAAACATAGATGAATCTTACCTGTCCAGAAATTCTTCTCCGTTTTCAGCCGTCTCCATCTTTCAAAGGCATCTCCTATACAGATCCTTGTTTTATTTCGGACTTTGTCACGAAGTATTTCGGATTCATAACGAGTTTATGAGTTTATCAGTTTATCTGATTCGCAACGTTAGACTTTTTTTTCATCCGATTCCGACACGTTTGTAGCTGCAGCTGTGGTAACTAGAGCAGAGCTGGCAACCCGGATGCCGCAACACTACTGACTTCGTGATTGGTAGATAGGTGGAGGGTGACGCATCAGACCAAAACACAACATGACAACATCAACATCAGTTGAGGGCTGCAACTTCACTTTTTAAATGACAATATCCTGGCCGGACTACTGTTGTCAGTGATATAAGTATTTGAAATGAACATGATTTCTTAATGTCTAGTGACATATCAGGGCCATTTTATGATTAATTTAAATAAATTTCTTACATACAGCTCCTTTAACCAAACTCTAACAGTCTGAATAGTAATAGTGAAGGAACAATACAAAGTCAATGCAAAACTGGGTGGGTCTGTGGCAGATAATTAATTGCACAAACAGATTTTTTTTTTGTAGCACGTGTGACTTATATGTTGCTCTGTGGTATTAATAAGAGGAACAAATTACAACAAATACTTTCACCTAATATGTCTGCAGTTGGATGAGCTTCAACAAAAACAGCAATATATATTAGACTAATGTAGTTACTATAATGTCCATAAAGTAGTCTTGATGGTAGTCATTCAACAACTCACTGTCAGACTATGACTGTGTGAGAATGTGGTACAGCAGGAACAATTAAGCCTAGCATACAGAGCAGATAAAGCATAACAGCAGAAAGAACACTTTACACAGCTTTTATTTATACAGTCAGGACCAAGTACATCAGTTTGATCAGTTACAGGGCTGGTGTGTGGGGACACTTCATCTGACTCTGAAATAAATCTGCTAGTTTACTCATCAAAATAAAGGCAATGGTATTTATGTAAAATAAATGAGGGAGGCTATCTATTCAAATAGGTATTGTCCAAAACCACCAAAACAAAAATGCAAAAACACGTCAATTCACAAATTAGACATCTTCCAAATCACTGTCCTCAGAGCTCTCGTATTCAAGTCCTTTACTCTCATCCGGTATCTCCTTGAACCAGTCTTCAGGGAATAGAGGTCCTAAAGCCAAGCTGTATCTTGAGGAAACGACTTGAATCTTCTCCTCCACATCAGCAAGCCTTTCCTGTAGAAGACACCGTAGCCCACAATGCCCCTCGTCAGTTAAACTGCCTAGGAGGAAATATAAAACGAAAAAGGCACACATTAATGGAACACATTAATTCTTACCCATTTAGAGCCAGACCCAGTTAAGATAGCTGTCATACATTTCCATCTCTGAACAGCATTATAACATGGCACCTCCATAGTGTTATCCCCATGTTCTTACCACGGTTTCCTCCAGACATTTCAGCAATCAGCTTCCTAATGCCATCAGCCAGCCCTCTGAGGTAGGTGCAGTGCTGTCTCATCCCCTAAGAATTAAGATCTTCTCTTCTTGCAGCCGCATCTTTGACATGTATGCATCAAAGATCTTCTTCTTAGTGAGGATGTTTGTGGATTCTAAAGTCATACAAATGAGCCAGTCAACAGGATTGACCTGTAAGCTGCAATATAGTTGTATAGTATACATGCCCATTAAGCTGCATCAACATCTGTTTGCTCAATGTAATCCCTCTCCCTCACAGAAGTTGTTCCATACCAGTGCTGTGAACCTCCCATGGCCATATTAGACTGTCCCCCCCACTGACATGGCCCACCATAGAGAGTCGGCTCTCCACCATCTGCTCATTTATGCCCTCCTCCTCTGTCACCTGCTCATTATATCGTTTCAAAGAGTTTTCTTTTCTCGTCCCCCAATTTCCATCGCCGCAATTGTCGAATCTTGTTGCTGTCTATAATTTCAAAAACACATGACAGAAACATAAAATCCAGACAAGAGATTTACAAGTCATGTAAATACAATAGATAAGTCAACAACATACCTGTCTGATTATAAAGGCTTGCTTTTTTTTGATAGACACCCAGACATATGTGCTCTATCGACTGCTGAAGAATATGTTGGTCATCCTGTCTGGCATCTATAGAATCTTGGGAGGAGACAAAAGCATGAATAAATAACCACTCAGGAAAGGTCAGTTTACATTTCTGATAGCTGAATTACTAAATTGTTAGTTATAAGGCATTTGGGGCAGAGCCGTTTCAGCCTGAGTAAGGTACAGGCATAGAGACCACAAATTTACCTGACAGTGCATCACTAGCACTATGTCTACTAGCACTATGCTGTATGTGCAGTTTGCCACAGTGGCTAAAACACCTTAAACATGATATTCATTTGGAACTGTAATGTGTTAAAGAAGAAAGTAATGTGATTACAGTAAAACATCCTCAACACTGTCGAGCACACTATGCTGTAACTGTAAATAGCCTAGTATTTAGAACGTCAATACTGTACCATCAGTGGCCCACTGTCTGACGTCATGTACCCACTGCTGCACCATGTTCTCAGGACACCCAAGTTCACGGCTCAAGTTCTCCAGCCTCTGGGACTCAGCCTCAGCCTTTCGGACGGTCTAAAATAAAAATGCAAACAAACAATTGCCTTTGCCATCTTGGACCAGATTTTAATTCTGTGTAATATGGTCAATACCTTGACATATCTGTTGGACAATGCAAGATGAAGGCCATCATGCTTGCGTCTATTCCACCCAATTGCATGTACAGTCAGCATGTCATTGCGAGCTTTTTGAAAACATATTCAAATGTTACTGGGTGGCCTATTCAAATTCAAATTTAATTAAAGGGCACCTATTATGCAAAATTCACTTTTACATGCTGTTTGAACATAAATGTGTGTTGGCTGTGTGTGAGCAAAACCACCCTAGAATGATAAAAATCCACCCAGTGTTTTTTTTACAATCTCAATAATTCATATGCACTCTCTCAGAATGAGCTGTTCTAAGATTCAGCTTTTTGTGACGTAGAACATGGGAAAGGGGTTTGATTGATAGTGTGGTTGAGGCAGACCCCTCCCTCGGTGATCTGATCCTCCATTGTTGTTTCAACGACAGCCAGACTGCTGTTCTGAAGATTTGTGCTGCCTTCTAGAAAATGCCTCGTAAGAAAAATAAGTGTTTTGTTGTGGGCTGTAATACTTCGCATAGTTGTTTGCACTTGCTTCCGACATCAGAGCCACTGAAAACGCAGTGGGTGGATTTTATTTATGAAGGAAATGCGCCTCTTACACTCCCGAAGTACGTTTATGTTTGCTGAAATCATTTTGAGAGTGACCGTTTTTTGAACGGCGGTCAATTCAAAGCAGGTCTTGCTACAAAATTAATCCTCAAGGGTGGATTGTTGCCTAGTGTTCGCGATCCAACGACAATTCCTGAAGAAGTAAGTGTATTTTATGATTTCTGAGGTGTTTTCAAACATTTGCGTCAACGTTATCACAGTTTGTGTGTGTCTGTGTGTGTGTTGCACAGCGATGACAACGCAATGAGTTCATAAATGTATCAAATAACCATTCCGAGACATCCTGGTCCATTCTCGATCGTGTTTCTTCAGCCGGAGTCTCTTCGTCATCTGGGTCGGACTCTGGTTCAAACATGTATGGCCGAATGCCATACACAATTGCGGGTCTATCACTCTCGGCCATTATGGTTCTACCGACTGTTAATTGCCATAGTTATGCAAGTTACGCCCACATCCAGCGGCAGGGTGGTGATTAGCAGCTCATTTGCATTTAAGGTCGTCTGCCTCAAAACAGCTTGTTTCAAAACAGGCCCCAAAAATGACACATTCAAATGGTTATAATAAATTAACTGGGGGGTATTTTGTGCTGAAACTTCACAAATACATTCTGGGGACACCCAAGACCAATATTACATCTTGTAAAAAGGGCCATAATAGGTGCCCTTTAAAATAAAGGTTTCTCTTCTGTATTTTTATATAAAGAATGAAAGACTACTATGAAATAATAACTGAAAGAACAACACATTTTTTATTAATGTAATAAAGCAGGATCACATACCAGATTTGGTCATGTATTTAGTTGTGAGGGCACAACGAGAGAGGAAACTGTTCACCATTTCCACCTCTTCCCCTGCAGTTGCGCCAGCACCCTCCTGATTCCTACCACTCCAGACAATCTAACAAATGTGTGAAAGAGTTTTTGGTAAGGGATGCACCAATCTCAGTTTTGCAAAGATATAAATCGTGCATTCCCATTATCAATAATTAAATTAAATAGCAATAGTAAATGACACAATAAAGACAATACCTCACACTTAGTTGAATGGGCCTTGGCATGCATGACTGACAGAAACGGACTAATTTGAAGAAGAGGGCTCAGTTCAGGCATAGAGACTGACATCTTCTGAAGATAGGGCCAGTACTTGCATGAGATGTCAGTGCAGTAGAAATTAATGTTTGTGGTTGCCTGAAGCTCCTTCTGCAGGAACAGGGGATACGCAAAGATCTCCCCCCTGTACATATTGAGACCCTTTAGTATCACCCCATGCCTGCAAACAGCTACCTCAAGACCCTCTTCATCAAGTGTGCTTGCTCTTCAAGCAGTCTCCCTGGCACCAGACCACTGACTAGCTCCACAAGTGCCTTTTCCTGGAGTCTGCATGAAAAAAAACCCAAAAAAAACAAACATGTAAACTAGATGGCAAAAATACTGCATTTACACAGAAGGGCTACAAACTCTGAATCATTACTAACACTTTTCACTTTACTCCTGATTTCTTCAACGAAAGAGGATACGTCCGCATCTTTGGCAATGAAGATGCCCTCAAAGTATGGTTGCTCTGACCTTAATGAAAGCAGAAAAAGGCATATTCAGTGGCAGACAGCATTTGTTCAGTAGGTTTTAGAAGGTGTGAAACAACTTAAGCCAGGCGCACAGCTGCAAAATACAAAATTATCACCACATGGTTCTTCGTACTAGATTTTAAAGTGCGGCAAATTTATACTGATATCTGGTATCATCTCGATATTCCATACCAGTATCGGTGGTATCAGTTATCCTGATGTTTCTAAGCAGGTTTTTAAAATTATCAGTATAAAATGTGTCATGCTGTTGTAGTGTGCTGGGTGTATGATAAGTCTAAAATGGTGCTGAGTAATGGCCAATGACAGCACAAGAGGAAACCAGGGAGGAAGCAGAAACAAGTAAAACCTATCATGGAACATTGAATAATTATCTGATGACAAATAGAAGCTTCTGTGTTGTGATAACATGATCTACTATGATGTAGTGCCCCCGTCACAGAGTAATGCTGTGCAGTGCAAGCCGTACAGCAAAGCCGTGTTGTGTGGCACCTTGCCTTGCATTACCCTTTAGAGTGTTGAAATCTGTACAGTTTGCAGTGCTCCACATTTGCCATTTTCTCACATAGAAACTGGCAAAAAGTGTATTCCACAAAGCTCCTCTGAAATACATCTCCATGTATTTTACCCCTCTGTAAATAAGCAAATAGTTAAGAGAAAAGTAAAATGAAATAGCCAATGGTCTCTAATTAAGGAAATCTTCATCCACACGGATCATACCCTTCCAAACTGCTCTGTCCTCTGCTCTAACAGCCGCAAAAATCCTTGTCTTGACAAACCCAGAGCAACGGTTTTCATCTCCTCAAATGTGCTGAATACATCCACTGAAAACAATGTGTCAGCATTTACAGATGCTGGCCAATACCCACTTCTTATGAGGTCGCTTCTGTCAGGTGTCCATTGTGATAGACACACTTTGCACGCCAAATTGGGCAAGTACAAGTCATAACGACCTAAAAAGAATCAAACGTATGAATATCATGTGACAAATAACTGCAAAACGTATTAATATCTTGTGACCCTTAACTGCAAAACCAAAAAATAAAGGCTAAACCCTACCTACCATTTATGCAAACCAAAATAGTTGCTTTGCCAGCAGATTCTGTGATGTTTGTAGGGTCACAGGTGCACAGTCGGTCAGGTCTCACTGTAGGCAACAGCCGAACTAAAAAGAAATTACACAATTTTGAAAAGAGCTTAAAGAAGGACTGTCTGATTGAGAAATGTAAATAGAAGTTGTTCACACACACCAAAATAATCAGAGCAGTACCTTGATTTTTTAATGTATATTTGCCATTTTCTTTCACATAGCACACTGTTGGCGGAATGGGCCGGTAAAATCCATCACTGCAGGACTGCCTGTTATGGAGTACCAGTTTTTGGTGGCAAATTAAATTACACTCCATACACAGCCACTCTTCTGGCATGCAGTCTCTGCAACGAATAATGGCAGGAGATGAGCACTGACTGCATTTATTTTCCTTGACCACTCTGGAGAACAACAAGCAGTCCAGGTGGTAGGGCCTTGCTTTCTGCCACTCATCTTGGGCTGCAGACTGTCGCAAGCTCCATGATGATGATGTTGAAGGACCATCTGAAGCTTCAACAGTTGTTGCCAGAATCTCCTGCAGTTTCTGCATCTCACTGTCTGAAAGAGGGACATGAAACAAAGCTCCTTAGTGGTTCTACAAAGACCTCATTGTGGTTCTGGAAAGATTAAACTACTTGGCTACAATATAGTGAAGTAACAAACAATCATTTCACACTGTTAATTTGATTAAAATAATGACAATAAGGAGTCATCCTACCAAGTAAGTGTTGAGACAAGCTTTGTTCTGTCACCATGGGTACCTCCTCAGCTGGTTCACAAGGATTCAGGACTGAAAGATATTGGATAAAGTCTCCCTTAAATAATTTTGCATTTTGGTGCAAGTAAATCAGACATGGTACTCTAGCAGAAAGAAACATAACTACTGTAATGTTACTGCATCACTCATTGATGCGATGTTCAGACAAAGTTTGTTTGGAAGTATTACTAGCAAGGGGGCATAGGCATCCTGGAATGTGTGGGGATAGTAACAATCAAAATAGGCTACATTTACAGGTGATTTAACCAGAGAAGACACAGAACAACCTAGCCTGGCTCCACACACACCCATTCAGAATATACAGTAGGATATGAAGACCAACCTGTACTTGAAGAACACATACGCGTTTCTCCACTTCTGCGCTTTCTTTTCAGCAGTGGACGCCCTTCACAGTCTCTCTCAATCCACTGAAATTTACTCTTGCGGTTAGGTGATGTTCTTTTCTCATCTTTCTTTTCCTTGCATGACAGAAATTCAACATTATAATATGTAAACACAAAAGCAGTGGGTTTTCTCCCATTTTTACTCACTGTATGAATCCCATTCATTTGCAAAATGAGCAGACTGCTGTATAACTAAAGGTACTCACTTTCATTTGAGCCAAAAGCAGGTCTGCATGGAACATAGCATTGTCACGGAAACACACACAGGGAACAGAAGATCCAAAAGCAGTAGTTTAATGATAGGGTAATCCGTACTCACAACAGTCCAGGCAAATGGTCAAAATCAGAGAAGTCAATCCAAGAACATAAAACATGAACAAGAACCGGCAGCAAACAAAAACAGAAGTGTGTGGACATTAAACAACGACTCCGTGAAAAACACTAAAACAGACAGGGTATATATACACACACTGAACTAACAAGGTGATGGGAAACAGCTGTGTGCAATGAACAGATGAGTGGCAGAACAGAATGCTGGGAAATGTAGTCTATTGTGAATGACACCGTGAAAACGAGGACCTCTAGTGAACCCCAGGGAAACACAACCAGACACTGTGACAGAACCTCCCCTCTACGGAGCGGCTACCAGACGCTCCATGACAGAAAACAAGACAAAACAAGAGTTCAGGAGGGAGGTGGAATGGTGGAGGATCAGGGGGAGGGATGGTGGGCCAGGTCCGTGAAGGGAGACAGGAACAAGGGGTGAGGGCTTAACCGGGGACCAGGGCAAAACAGAGTCTATCGGACATCCAAGACGAAACACACAGTCCATCGGGTGGCCAGGGCGAAGCAGACAGTCCATCGGGCGGCCAGGGCGAAGCAGACGACCCATCGGGCGGCCAGGGCGAAGCAGACGACCCATCGGGCGGCCAGGGCGAAGCAGACGACCCATCGGGCGGCCAGGGCGAAGCAGACGACCCATCGGGCGGCCAGGGCGAAGCAGACGACCCATCGGGCGGCCAGGGCGAAGCGGGCGGCCAGGGCGGTGAAGACCCCTCGGGCGGCCAGGGCGGTGAAGACCCCTCGGGCGGCCAGGGCGGTGAAGACCCCTCGGGCGGCCAGGGCGGTGAAGACCCCTCGGGCGGCCAGGGCGGTGAAGACCCCTCGGGCGGCCAGGGCGGTGAAGACCCCTCGGGCGGCCAGGGCGGTGAAGACCCCTCGGGCGGCCAGGGCGGTGAAGACCCCTCGCGCGGCCAGGGCGGTGAAGAACCCTCGGGCGGCCAGGGCGGTGAAGAACCCTCGGGCGGCCAGGGCGGTGAAGAACCCTCGGGCGGCCAGGGCGGTGAAGACCCCTCGGGCGGCCAGGGCGGTGAAGACCCCTCGGGCGGCCATGGCAGAGGCTCTGGAGCAGACACTGGCACTGGCTCCGGCTCAGGAATAGCAGACACCAGCTCAAAAACAGCAGACACCGGTTCTGGAACAGACGGCACCGGCTCCGACTCTAAAACAGCCACTGGCTCCAGCTCTGGAACAGAAACTGGCACTGGCTCCGGCTCAGGAACAGCAGACACCGACTCTGGAACAGCAGGCACTGGCTCCGGTTCTGGAACAGACACCGGCTCAGGAACAGACACCGAAACTGTAACAGCCACAAGAACAGACACAACCACAGAAACAAACACAGAAACAAACACTGGTTCTGGAACAGGCACTGGCTCTGCCTCCGGCTCTGGAACAGGCACTGGCTCTGGAACAGGCACTGGCTCTGGAACAGGCACTGGCTCTGGAACAGCAGACACTGGCTCCGGCTCAGGGACAGGAGACACGGGCATGTCCAGGATCCGAGCCAGACGCTCCAGATAGTCCAGATCTAAGAAGGCAGACGGCACTGGCTCTGCCTCTGGCTCTGGAACGGGTACTGGTTCTGCCTCCGGCTCTGGAACAGCAGACACTGGCTCTGGAACAGGAGACACGGGTGTGTCCAGGATCCGAGCCAGACGCTCCAGATAGTCCAGGTCCATGAAGGCAGACGGCACTAGCTCTGCCTCCGGTTCTGGAACGGGTACTGGCTCTGGCTCTGGAAAAGGCATTGGCTCTGCCTCCGGCTCTGGAACAGGCACTGGCTCTGCCTCCGGCTCTGGAACAGGCACTGGCTCTGCCTCCGGCTCTGGAACAGGCACTGGCTCTGCCTCCGGCTCTGGAACAGGCACTGGCTCTGCCTCCGGCTCTGGAACAGGCACTGGCTCTGCCTCCGGCTCTGGAACAGGCACTGGCTCTGCCTCCGGCTCTGGAACAGGCACTGGCTCTGCCTCCGGCTCCGGCTCTGGAACAGGCACTGGCTCTGCCTCCGGCTCCGGCTCTGGAACAGGCACTGGCTCTGCCTCCGGCTCTGGAACAGGCACTGGCTCTGCCTCCGGCTCCGGCTCTGGAACAGGCACTGGCTCTGCCTCCGGCTCCGGCTCTGGAACAGGCACTGGCTCTGCCTCCGGCTCCGGCTCTGGAACAGGCACTGGCTCTGCCTCCGGCTCCGGCTCTGGAACAGGCACTGGCTCTGCCTCCGGCTCTGGAACAGCAGACACTGGCTCCGGCTCAGGGACAGGAGACACGGGCATGTCCAGGATCCGAGCCAGACGCTCCAGATAGTCCAGTTCCATGAAGGCAGACGGAACGTGAACTGTCTCTGACTGGGCAGACGGGACGTGATCAGTCTCTCGCTGGGCAGACGGGACGTGAACAGTCTCTCGCTGGGCAGACGGGACGTGAACAGTCTCTCGCTGGGCAGACGGGACGTGAACAGTCTCTCGCTGGGCAGACGGGACGTGAACAGTCTCTCGCTGGGCAGACGGGACGTGAACAGTCTCTCGCTGGGCAGACGGGACGTGTCTCCTCCTTCTCCGGACCACCGGACTCAGGACCACTGGAACCGGGACCACCGGAACAGGGATCATCTCCCGACTACCTCCTCCTCTGTGACCTCCACGGGACCCACGAAAAATGACTAGGCGGGTTCCCTGAAAATAATCTCTCCTCTCCCGCTCAGTGGCTGGGAAAGAGAAGTTAGAAAACATACCGCTGGATCTAGGGTGTGACGGAGTCCTTCTGTCACGGAAACACACACAGGGAACAGAAGATCCAAAAGCAGTAGTTTAATGATAGGGTAATCCGTACTCACAACAGTCCAGGCAAATGGTCAAAATCAGAGAAGTCAATCCAAGAACATAAAACATGAACAAGAACCGGCAGCAAACAAAAACAGAAGTGTGTGGACATTAAACAACGACTCCGTGAAAAACACTAAAACAGACAGGGTATATATACACACACTGAACTAACAAGGTGATGGGAAACAGCTGTGTGCAATGAACAGATGAGTGGCAGAACAGAATGCTGGGAAATGTAGTCTATTGTGAATGACACCGTGAAAACGAGGACCTCTAGTGAACCCCAGGGAAACACAACCAGACACTGTGACAAGCATCCTCTGCTGCACCAATGTCCTGCTCAGCCATCTTAATTGTAAAACTAACGGTGAATTGATAACGTTACAACTCTATATTCCATTCAAAATAAGACATTGACTGAGTGACCAAAGAACACCATAAAAATATAAAATAAGGCAAATGGCAATAGCTCTTATATAATTACATTGTTGTACATATTGTTGTCTACGTATCTTACCTGCTTGATGAAGTCCGAAGAGGAGGAGTTTTTTTTTATTATTTTTTTTTATTATTATGCTTTAAACAACAAATATAGAACAATACAACAGACAATATAAAGCCAAGGTAATAAAAGAAAGAAAGAAAAACAATAGAAAGAAAAACAATAAATAAATAAATAAATCAAATTTACACTCAAAAACATGCAAGACCTTTACATTACTCAAATATTTTGAAGAGAGCACATAGACGGACAGTTTTAATAGCCTTTCTATTAGCGCTACTCTGAATAGTACAAAGGTAACTTTCCAATTCTTTAGAAAACACTGTAAAACATGGTTTTCTGTTAGAAAATTTACACTTATGGATGTGAAACTTAACTAAAATAATAAACAAATTAATAACAAAAGCTTCGTTATTCACATTATCCTAAATAAAATATCCAAAAATTACATTTTCAAAAAGCAAAATAAAATTAGAGAGCACCTTTTCTGTGATAAACACAGAGACGTCATACCACAACTTTTTAACAAAACTACAGTGCCAAAAGACGTGGGATAACGTTACAGTTTCCAATTGCAAAGCGCAAAAAGAGCAGGTAACATCAATTTCCTTCTTAAATTTACTAAGAAAATGTCTAACAGGATAGAATCTATGAATGATTTTGAAATAAATTTCTTTTACCTTGTTTGTGACAAAAAACTTATGAGGCAATAACCAAACACTTTCCCATTTTGCGTTTCTAACAAAATTCCGAAGAGGAGGAAGTCGTGGTTGCAAGCGGGAGCTTTTAACGTCATCATCATTAATGGGCATTGACGGGTATTTTCCCAGAATTTCCACAGCTGGAAAAATATGCAAGTTTCACATTTGAGGGTATTAATCCTGTGAAGTAGTTATTCTGTGTTTTTTTTTCTTCTTTAAAATTTAAATTAAACTTTAGCAAATTACGGCGACGTCACATGACGTCTTACATTCGGGTAGTTAGTTACTAAGCAATGGAACTAGGTTGAGTATTTAAAAGGTTATGGTTAACATGGTTTAACGTCGATGTAATACATTGTTTTAGCGTACCTTTCGCCTAAACGAGGAGCTGGGGGACTCAAGAAAAAGAGACGTTTTACTCATTACTTCATTAAAAACGTGACATTTAGACGTTTTTTCGGCGTGGATCAAGGCAAATTAATGCTTTTCACCTTGAAAATAATAAATGGTTTTTTTACATTTTAAATAATTAAATAATAGAAAATTGCTCAGTGATCGTCAATACAACAAAATTCCATTTTTCTCGGTTTAATGAAAACCAAAATAAGTCGTTATGCCAGAGCTTACGGCGATAGCGTGTAGAATAGGTCAACATCTGGGTATTTCTCCACTGGAACATGTTAACGCAAACGTGTAAGTTTCACGTTTGAGGGGGTTAAACCGTGACATCTACACGTTTTCCAAAGTGGACCAACGTGATTATTACCGGGTTGGTGTGAGAGATAATGTGCATGAAAGTGAGGTAGTGTGTGTGAGAGAGAGAGACAGTTTATGAGAGAGGGTGTGTGTGTGTGTGTGTGTGTGTGTGTGTGTGTGTGTGTGTGTGTGTGAGAGAGAGAGAGAGAGAGAGAGAGAGAGAGAGAGAGAGAGAGAGAGAGAGAGAGAGAGAGAGAGAGGGGCAATATGATTCAAGGCCAAATCTTGCAGATTTCTTTCCAAACTTCCGTCTTAATCTCCTTGTGCCGTTTTGTCACTGGTACAGGCTCAGGGATAAGGCCTATTATATCCATGGGTTGGTACCAGATGACATCATCTCTCAGTGGCCAATAAAAGCGATTGATCCCAATACTGGTCATTGTTTTCACTTGAGCACCACTGTATATTTCAACATCCTGAATAATACCTGGGTACACATCTCTATCATACACCACTGCACACCACTGACCGATAAGATCCTCGTGCAAGTTCAAAATTGGTTGCAGACCTCCATCTTGGGATGTGACAGGAAGTGTACTGGTTGTGGGGGTAGCTTCATCCCATGGCTGAAACCTGACCGTTTCTGGTGTGAAACAGTTGCAATTGTTGGGTGCAGAGCAAAAACAACTAAGAATCCTCCATGACATCGGCTTGGAGAATGAGAGGTAATCTGCAAGGAGATTAAAAAAAGTCTGTCTGAGCATTCAATTAGTCATAACTTGTGTTAAGAAACAACAGCAAGACCATAAAATGTATAAAGAAACAACACCGAGACCATACCTGATGAATTTTCATCGTGCCACGAATTGTCTGTAATTCAGATGGAACGTGAACATCCATTGCTTCAACGGCATCTGGCTCAATATAGAACAGCTCTGTGGCAGACTTTTGCTGCTTAAGCTCCTCAAGCAGTACTCGTGCATCTGGAATGTCCTTCCCTCTTGCAATAAGATCATCCGCTCTTCTCTTCACCGCCGCTCCAATCCCATCAGCTGGGCCTTTGCCGTGGCCAGCCTCTAAGAAATTCCAGGTCACCCTTTTCCAACCCATTTGGTAAGGAACATTGGTGAGGAGGAAGAAGTTTTTTTTTGAGCGGTATTGCGTCGTTGGTCCGTCACTAACCACATGAAGTGTGGTGGCAGCGGGATGTTGTTCTCTCAAGTAAGTTAGCACTTGGGTTAGATGTGCCCATATTGCTGAGGGATCGTGGCGAAAAGAAGAGCTGATTGAGCATAATGACTTTACATCGTTCCAGGTGTAGGCCACACCAGTATGGAGCGAGACCTGGTGATGCGAATCTCCAAAATGTACCGCCTGGATTTCACTGTTGTACTTGCACTAGAAGTTCTCTGCAAAATCAATATGCAGAATGACCTCGTCCTCTCTCAAGTTTTCCTTTAGGCCACGGAGAGCGGCATACTGATGCCTGATGTTATACACATGCTTTCCAAGTTTTTGTTTTAGATCTGTTGAAAAGTCTTCTAATAAAGTATGCAGTGTGCCCTCTATTTTCTCCTTAACAGTGAGATGAACTGTGATTTTCTCTTTAGTTCCATCTTTCTTTTTCTTCTCTCTCTCCTTAGCTTTTGCCGTCCATGTGTGCCAAAATGTCTGTGTCCCAGGGTCAAAGGCACAGATCTGCAAATCTTTGTCCACACAGTTGGGACATTCTCTGTACATACACTCCTTGGTGTATGGTGAACAGCACAGAGAGACAACCAAATCTTCAATTTTACTGCTGTTGATCACTTTGTGCTGCAGCAGTTTGTCTGCCATTAACTGCATATTGGCATGCGTCTTGCATATGCATGTGTCTCTGTCCTTAATTGTGGGCTTTATAATCCAAAAAGGCCGTTTCTTGCAGAACTCACTGTAAGAAATCTGTATGTCAGGATACTCCTTCTTAAATTTCTCATGAAGTATTTCTATGGGTTCATTAAGGAATCTCTTCTGTTTTTTCATTTTTTTCTGTGTCACAGTCTCCTTTTTACCAGTTGTTGCTCTGCTGTTCTCATCTCTTTCCAATTATTGCTTGATTTTCTCTTCTGTGTCTGTGCTGATGCTGTTTTTTTGCTTCTTCCTTGTGTATTTAAGTGCCGCTGACCTATTTTCATTATTTCTCATTCTCTTGGCTGAGAAGGCAAATTCTGTTCTAGCCATTTTCAGTAGGCGATACTTCTTGAGGATCTTTCCTGCCATTATCTCGAAATGTTTTTCTCTCTCGGAGGACAGATTTTCATATCTGTCTCTCAGCTCAGCAAGAAGAGCATTATGGAAAACCAAAGTTCTTCTTAGAGTATGTGGTGGTGTTGCAATCTGCTTTTTTGACTTGGCATTTGGGGAGTCAGCCTGCTTCACTTTCTTCATTAATCGGACATACCGTTTGCGGTACCTCTCAGCCTTCTGCAGAGCCTTCCCAAGCTTAGCATTGCTTTTATACAATGCTGCATAAAGTTTTGAACGGTTTCTTAGAACCTTTTTCCTTCCCCTTTGTTTTTGACTTAAACATTGGGCAGAGGGTGATGGTGAGGTTGGTGAGGTTGGTGAGGGTGGTGAGGGTGGTGTGGGAGGTGGATCAACATCATGTTCTGGCTGCACAAAATCTGGAGAGTTTGGTGGTGTAGTGGTAGAAAGGTAGGCCTTTACCTTATGAGCTTTGTTCATCTTCTCCCGATAATTCCTTTGATTCGTTCTCCATTGTCTCTTTCTTTTGCGTTGTTCTCGCTTTGACAAATCTGCAATTGACTTTACAACCCCTCTTTCTTTTTTCCTCATGTATCTCTCCCTGTCTCTCTTCAGTCGCTCTTCATATTTGACAGGGTCCTCTTTTAGTCTGTCCCTATATGACTGAGACCTTTTTGCAGTTGACTTCTGCAGCATCTTAAAAATAGATGAAAAGGAATTTCAACAAATATATATTTGAATAAATACATTAGCATTGTACATTTCAAAAAATAAAATATACATATGTAGCCACACAATCTATGAATTGCACCTTGTAAGCATAAATGTTATTTCCACCTCACCTTTGTCATTTCCACCCAAGAAGGTAATGTGTTGGAAATGACGGTGGTGGAAATGACAATCCTGCAGTATTTTGTAAAAAAATCCAAGCTAGTATTACAGATTAGCTATGAATTGGTAGCTAGCATTGCATGCATGCATCTATGTATGTTAAAAAAAATCTATTTATTTACAAATTCAATTGATGTTACGCCATGTTTGGAAATGACATACAATAAAAATATTTTCATTTCAAGCAATATTTACCTTGAGTTTTCTTCTTTAAGTTGTTGAAGAAATTCTAAATCTCCTCCATGTCAGACATGTGCTGCGATGTCATTGTTCATCTCCATAGAAACAACCCAAACAATCTTTCAAAAAAACCTTTTAAAAGGGACATTAAAGCGTTGTGGTGGAAATGACGGCAATACTGTGGGACAACTACATTTTGTATATAAAATCACATTAATAGTTGTCTGACCTTAAATATCACAATTATGTTTTGATTATTTTACTGATACTGTATACAGTCATATTAAAAAAAAAATAGATACATATTTTTTTTACACTACTTTTTCATTATTTAAGATCAGAAGTCTGGGTGTGGGACAAGCACAAAACAGCAATATTTGCATCTATAATGATGTTTAAAAAGGTGAAAAAATCATCGTAGACTGCCGGTAAAAAGTTCCTAAAGTACTTTCATTGTAAAGTTAACTATGAAAGTGTGAATTTTTCTAAATTAAATGTTTTTTTTATAAAATATGATCAAAGGTGCCCATAGTCTAAGAATTGCCCAGCTATGAAATATGACAAGACCAGAGTGTTAAGTCTAGTTAAGTCAGCCTGTGCTTTGGTTGTGGAATGACAGTGACATCTCGTGGTCTTGTTTGAAACTACATTTTGTTCTGTTTTTTGTTTCAAACTTTTTTACACTCCATTTTGTTCTGTTTTTTGTTTCAAACTTTTTTACACTCCTTATACACACTTTTTTTACACTCCTATATATATATATATATATATATATATATATATATATATACACTCACCTAAAGGATTATTAGGAACACCATACTAATACTGTGTTTGGCCCCCTTTCGCCTTCAGAACTGCCTTAATTCTACGTGGCATTGATTCAACAAGGTGCTGAAAGCATTCTTTAGAAATGTTGGCCCATATTGATAGGATAGCATCTTACAGTTGATGGAGATTTGTGAGATGCACATCTAGGGCACGAAGCTCCCATTCCACCACATCCCAAAGATGCTCTATTGGGTTGAGATCTGGTGACTGTGGGGGCCATTTTAGTACAGTGAACTCATTGTCATGTTCAAGAAACCAATTTGATATGATTCGAGCTTTGTGACATGGTGCATTATCCTGCTGGAAGTAGCCATCAGAGGATGGGTACATGGTGGCCATAAAGGAATGGACATGGTCAGAAACAATGCTCAGGTAGGCCGTGGCATTTAAACGATGCCCAATTGGCACTAAGGGGCCTAAAGTGTGCCAAGAAAACATCCCCCACAACATTACACCACCACCACCAGCCTGCACAGTGGTAACAAGGCATGATGGATCCATGTTCTCATTCTGTTTACGCCAAATTCTGACTCTACCATCTGAATGTCTCAACAGAAATCGAGACTCATCAGACCAGGCAACATTTTTCCAGTCTTCAACTGTCCAATTTTGGTGAGCTCTTGCAAATTGTAGCCTCTTTTTCCTATTTGTAGTGGAGATGAGTGGTACCTGGTGGGGTCTTCTGCTGTTGTAGCCCATCCGCCTCAAGGTTGTGCGTGTTGTGGCTTCACAAATGCTTTGCTGCATACCTCGGTTGTAATGAGTGGTTATTTCAGTCAAAGTTGCTCTTCTATCAGCTTGAATCAGTCGGCCCATTCTCCTCTGACCTCTAGCATCAACAAGGCATTTTCGCCCACAGGACTGTCGCATACTGGATGTTTTTCCCTTTTCACACCATTCTTTGTAAACCCTAGAAATGGTTGTGCGTGAAAATCCCAGTAACTGAGCAGATTGTGAAATACTCAGACCGGCCCGTCTGGCACCAACAACCATGCCACGCTCAAAATTGCTTAAATCACCTTTCTTTCACATTCTGACATTCAGTTTGGAGTTCAGGAGATTGTCTTGACCAGGACCACACCCCTAAATGCATTGAAGCAACTGCCATGTGATTGGTTGATTAGATAATTGCATTAATGAGAAATTGAACAGGTGTTCCTAATAATCCTTTAGGTGAGTGTATGTGTGTGTGTGTGTGTGTGTG
Organism: Gila robusta; assembly: GCA_030770095.1. Classification (NCBI taxonomy): domain Eukaryota; kingdom Metazoa; phylum Chordata; class Actinopteri; order Cypriniformes; family Leuciscidae; genus Gila; species Gila robusta. The sequence goes on along the minus strand of JAVALU010001127.1, from coordinate 26,933 downwards.
TGTGTGTGTGTGTGTGTGTGTGTGTGTGTGTTTCTGTTTATATTACATTGTGGGGACCAAATGGTCCCACAAGTATAGTAAAACCTGAAATCACCTACATTGTGGGGACCAGCCAGCGGTCCCCATGAGGAAAACAGCGTATAAATCATACTAAGTAATGTTTTTTGAAAATGTAAAAATGCAGAATGTCTCCTGTGATGGGTAGGTTTAGGGATAGGGGCAGTGTAAGGGGACAGAATATACAGTTTGTACAGTATAAAAACCATTACGCCTATGGAGATATGCCTAAGGTCCCCACAAGTATAGCAAAACAAACCTGTGTGTGTGTGTGTGTGTGTGTGTGTGTGTTGTGCATGGCTATTATAAGATTTGATCTTTTGTTTCCCCAGAACAACCAGTAGATTTATGAAATAATTTTAAATTTGCCAACGTCTACAATGTATTACAGAACCAGCACCACATGCAACAGTACTTTATTTCTGGATGAACCTTTTCTGTGTGAAATTGAATCTTGGACTTGTGTTATTTATAATTTTGTCCCCTTTACCTATACCTTCTGTATATCTTATGGACAGTTTATGAGATATTAATTGATAACGTTAGACAAGGTGATATAATGTGGTGAGTTTTAGAAATACAGATTGAGATCTTAATGAGCTTTAAGTGGCTCTAGTCCACTCATCAAAAGTGATTGTGAATGGAAGAGATAAAACTTCAAAATTAACTTAACACTGTCCATACACGATATTTCTAGTTTTTAGAAGCAGCTGTGTGATATAACAGAGAATTCTCCATGAAAATCTTCCTCCTGCTGCAGTTCTCAAATCTCATTATGGTATTCTCAAATAATTACAGGTTTGACGTCAATGATGCTTAATCATTTGCATTGTGACCTGTTTGAATATAAGATGTTTATTCTCTGCAAAGGAGAAGATTAATGATGAAAAACTTGAATTGTAGTCTTTTTTTTTTGGTTTGTTAAAAAAGCTATAATATGGCTTCAGAGGATTCTTAACACAACAATAACAACAGAATAAATCTATTCACTTTCATAAGGCCTGATTAATGAAACACATTTATTTTTATGTAAACAGTTGCATTGAATTGAATAAGACAGTTTACCACCAGTTAGTATTCTCACAGACTTTCTGGCGAGGAACAGAATTCAACACTGGTAAGTATTCACAGGTTAGTATCATCATATCGCAGTCTTTTGATTATCCAAAATAAACACTTCTCAAAACAGATTAACATAAAAGTTAAAAAGCATTATCCTTAGTCATCCAGGAAATAAGCCAAATAAAAAGTAATAAAAACAGCCTAAGTGCACTAGGTATTTGCATCTTCAGGTCAGAATTCATAAACTAAACGTTTGAGTCCATTCGGAGAAACAAACAACATCATGGAAACAGAACAGAGCATCAGGTCCTTAATGAAGCGTGAGAAGAGTAACCATTACCACATTCATTCATGCATTCAAGGCCATACCAAGACTGATCCTTGCTGCTGACTTTTTAAAAAGAGAACCAAACGTTCCCCTAATGAGCATTAGGCATTCCCGCCCAACTGGGCTTCTTTTGGCAGGTTTTTTTTCTCCTCTTTTAAGTTTAGTCATGTTATTTTAAGATGTTTGATATAATAACACGTGTATAATAAGGAAAGTATCACAGAAAAATAATGTGTAGCCTAGTGTAGGCCCTACATCAACAAACACAACCCTTGTTGGTTCACTTTAAATCAGGGTCGGGTAGGAAGGCTTTGATGCTGGTGAGACGTGATGACTCATGAGTGACAGGGTTTTTACGAAGCCCCTAAAGGGACATGGTGCTGGGAAAAATTTGGGATGGGAGATTTTTTTTTTCTTTTGTGTTCCCCAGAGGAACTTTTCGTTCCCTTGCAAAACTTTTGCATTCCGTCGTGATGATATTTGTGTTCCCTTGCAAAATCTGTTGTGAGCTCGGACAAACACTTCCTGTTTTCTGCACTTTTCAGGTTGTCCCTTATTCGGACTTGTCATCCGCCTGTTCAGATTTATATTATAATTTTATATTATAAAGCTTGTTTTGAGCTTGCTGTCTACGTTACTATGATTGTAAATAGGTGTCATTTGTGTTTAACGTTTAGCTCACGAATATATTGATCCGGGAAGTTCGAATCTGTGAATATTTTGGCAACTTCACTGAACTCCTTGAGTTAAGCACTGACCGCATTTCTGTATATATGAGTCCAAGTTCAAACACTATGAAAACGCTTAATTGTTAACGTACGGAGATCTGAAACACTGGAGCGTCAGGATATCTTTAAAACTGTCCAGGGCTGCGTTTCCCAAAAGCATCGTAAGCCTTATCGCAGAGACCATTGGTGGCAATTGTTCTACGACCAATTTAGGCTTACGATGCTTTTGGGAAATGCAGCCCTGGTTAATTGACTACTTGACAGTTGCTGGACTTGATAGTTTTAACTGTGCAAAGTTCTGTATTATGCTCTATGTTCTTCACAAAAGACGTAATGTAGTTCTGTCCGAAGTTGAAGTGCAACACAAAGGCACAGTATAAGCACATTGTTGTTGTTTCTTTTTTTGTAGTCGGATTATCATACATTATGTATAATGACACATCTTTTTGCTGTCATGGTGTGAAATGCCTATTTTACGTTGCTTTTTCCGATCACTTTGGGCATTTTTTGCACTAGAAATTGGCTTATTCTTACGGTTGACATTGAAAATGATGCACACTCTCAGGTGCTCTTCACTTCCGAGTCACACTTGTTCTCTTCCCGGTCAGAAGTGACCGGACACCTAAAAATGAAACTTTCTCCATCCCAGTAAAACCAAAGCAGTTCATTTTTGTTCAATAATATTTTTTCTTTTTAATTTTGTATTTTGAGAGAATTTGATGTTACTTATTAATATTTATACAATATTTATGGTTCATTTTTTGCCATTGAAAATAATACAAATTTTTTTTATATATTTTTTTATTTTATTTTTAAGCAGTATTTTAGGTTAAAATAGAGACTTGGCCTTCAAAAAATATTTTTTGAAGGCAGATTAGCACCATCTGGTAAGAGTGTGGAGAGAAAGCGTAGAACCATGTCGTAACCACTAGATGGCTCTCTATGGATTGGCATGTGAATTCCCCAGCTGTTTATGGACACATTTACTTAATTTTTTTTTTATAGGTGGATTTGAATATACATTTAAACAATCTCAAAGACTATTTCTTATCAAGTTTTAGATTTTTCTTTTTTTTTTTTTTTTTATAGTGATTTAATTCAGGTGCTCTTCGTTTCGGAGTCACATGTGTTATCTTCCTGGTCAGATGTGACCGGACACCTAAAAATGAAACTTTCTCCATCCCAGTAAAGCCAATGCAATTTATTTTTGTTCAATAATAGTTTTTTCTTTTTAATTTTGTATTTTGAGATAATTTGATGTTACTTATTAATATTTATGCAATATTTATGGTCCATTTTTGCCATTGAAAATAATACAAAATATTTTTTACTTTTTTTCCTATTTATTTCCTAATTTTTATTTCCCTAGAATTTTATTTGACCACTAGGAGTACTCCTAAATCACACTAAAATATTTTAGCCAGGAGTTTTCTCTTAAAAGTTATTCACAACGCCTTTCAGACCTACTCTTAGTAAGGAAAAATGACAACTCCTAAACTAAGAGTGATTCTTCGTTGCTATGGATGACGTCAATTCTCATGCACGAGTTTCCTCGCAATGAGGACAGGGCCATCATGTGGAACATAACACAGACGCCACAAATCATGGAATTGACCGTTCGCAAAAGCCACGCCCCCTAGTTATTGTTACTACGCCCGTGGCCCGTCAAACAAATGGTCAAACACGACCAGCGCCACAGATTGCCATGACGGGAAGAGGTATACCCGTGCGTGGCAGTTACCTTTTTTGGAGCAATACCTCCGCGATATCCTCCAGATTCAGGCAAAAGGGGTTACAGTATGAAGTGGAGGGATATATTAAAAATACGCAATGAAGGAGACACGACTACGAGGCTGATGCTTATACCGGTCTCAGGCGAAATCTGAGAAACCCCATGACCTGTGCCCGGTTGAATAAAGCACCTTAAGTTTTTCCCTTAAGTATGATACTGTACCTCAAATGCAACCAGCACAGCCTTGAAGAAGATTTTATAAGCTGGTTCAGTGGCTAATTGTTTGGAGTTAGAAATATATAACTCACGCTGCATATTTAGTAATTTTGCCTCAGATACAGGATTATACATTCGCTTTAACAAGCAGGTTGTTCATTACCACGGCAACCGCTTGCGTGTCATGCTGAATGCGATTTTCGTGTTTAAAAAGTAACTATACATAAGAGACGGAAAGATGCAGATAACCATACATTATTTAAGGTTATTTCTATTCGTTACGATATTGATATATGAACTGATGTTGTCAAGTAAGCTTCATGCTTTCCCCGTTGCGAACGTGCACTCCTCTAAACTGTACAGGTGCTGCACTGCTAGTGACTGCTGCTGAAAATATCATGTTAACAACAACCCTTTAGAAAACGTAATTCCTTTGTGGATCCTCTTGATCTGCTTTCTCCATGTTTCTTTGACTAATCTCAGTGTCTCAGTCTCACGCACGCTGCTCGCGAGTTAACCATGTTCGACACATTTAACTGGGAGTGGGGCTGTCCACACTGTTTTTATCCATTGTAGGCACCGCTCACGTTGTGTTTTCGGCTTTGGAAACGGCCAGAACACAACTCCTCCAGACAACCTCTCGGGGTACCTAGTGTCCGATTTACAAACGCCGTGGGCGCACCGCTTCGCCATCTTGCTTGGAGTCAATGTTTGACTGACCTGCTCACATAGTAACGGTTGCTATGATGTGTGATTGGACAATGGCCGTTTTGGGGGAGGGGCCGGCGAACGGTCAATTACGACATCTAAATATGTCTGTGTCCTACACAAAATACTAATAGTAATGTCATCGAAATGCATATATAATGACATGTTTGTGCAGGCCCCAGTGAAGTGTAATTCTAAAAAGGTAGAGAGAGAGAGAAAAGTGGTGAATTCAATTAAATTAAATCAAGGTAGCCTAATACCCTAATGAAACCGCCACTTGCCTAATAATGAAAAACGACACTTGCATTAACACTTGGTTAATTGACATCCTATTAGTATGGAAGCTTGTTTCCGCCACTGAATAAAAAAAATAATAATAATTGCGACTTTTTATCTAACAATTGCGAGATATGAAGTCAGAATTTTGAGAAATAAAGTCGCAATTGTGAGATAAAAAGTCGCAATTACCTTTTTTATTTTTCATTCTGTGGCGGAAACAAGCTTCCATAGCCTAAATAGACTACTTAAAGCAAGGAAATGTTGCTCCTATTGAAGTAATGTAATAGTTGAATGACGGTGGATGAATGAACTCGCCTAAACGGAAAAGAAAGCCCAACTGGACACAGGATCAGTTACTGCTGCTGGCCAGTTGGTCCTGAAAAAAAAAAAAAAAAAAAAAAAAACATAATAAAAGTGAAATTCGACACTGGGATATCAAGCAAAACTAAGCGTGAGACACGGGAGAGGATTTGTTTGCAGATCAATGCAGCATTCCCGCTTGTGTCGCGGCCCCCGGACGACTGCGAGAGGCGGTGGTATGCGCTACAATCCTTTGTGAATAGGTCTTAGTGAGTTAGGAGTCCTCTCCACTTCTTTTAAGCTGTCCCAGACTTAGGTGCTACTTTTAGGGCTAAAATGCTTCGTGAATTACTCTTAGTGAAAAAAATTAGGAGTCCTAAAGTTAGAAGTGACACGCCCATTATTTTTAGGAGTTGCTCCTAAATTCGCCAGTTAGGAGCTACTTTTAGCCTTAAAATTCTTTGTGAATATGGCCCCAGACCTTTTAAATCCAATTTTTGAAGTCAGATTAGCGCCATCTGTTGAGAGAAAATAACATTAAACATGTCATTTCATAATGTAACCACTAGATGCCTGTATAGCTCTCTATGGAGAGGCTTGTGAATTCTCTAGTTGTTTTTGGACAAAATTACTTACTTTTAAGATGTGGATTTGAATGTATTTTTTTGAAATTCTCAAATAATACTTTTTGCCATGGTTTATAGAAAAAAAATAATAATTTGATGTGAAGTGAACAAGTTTTTGCATTATTACTACAGTCAAACCTGAATACAGAGAAAGCATTTTGTTACAGGTAGGCTAACATTGCAATAAAAAATAAAAAATTAAAAAAAATAAACAGTAATGCTTTTTCACAGCTTATTATTATTATTTATATTATTATATTTTATTACTATTATTATTTTTAAACATTATATTAATTATTATTTTAATAATTTTAATTATAATTATATTATATATATATATATATATATATATATATATATATATATATATATATATATATATATATATATATATACTATAATAATTAATTATGTTATGTTTTTCACTATTGATGTTTTTTTCTGCATTGTTTTGTAGAGAATTTGTGTTTGTCAATTTCCCATTCATTTCCTATGGTCGGTCACAATTCATTGGTGTGTATGTGTATAAAAAGTGTGTTTGTGTGTGTGTGTGTGTGTTTGTGGGTTAGTGTGTCTGTTTTGCACTCTTGGTGTTTTAGAGTGTCACCCCTTCATTCTCTAACACTTTTTTTCTGCATCGTGGCCGATTTGTAGATTGTACACACACAAATTCTCAGACTTTTTGTGTTTTTGTCAATTTCCCATTCATTTCCTATGGTCGGTCATTTTTGACCGAAGAGTACAAGTGTGACAATTTTTTTACGACCACTTAGCCTTATCATGACCTCAATTTTTTTGTGTCACATGCCATAAAAGTTACTAAGTTTCGTAACATTCCGATGAAGCTGTGATTTTTAAAAATTCTAAATGAAAAATGTTTCGGTCAGAAATGACCGAAGAGCACCTGAGGAACATAAAGCCTGAGCATGATAAGGTAACAGTTCTTTTCTTTTGCTGTTGATAGGTGCTACTAAACATTTTCTTAGATGGTAGAACTACTGTAGGGCTGAACAATACAAAGCTTCCAAAATGGTTTTCACAGCTTTTCAGTTAATACTTCTTAAACTAACCTTTTTTTTCTTGGTAAGACTTTAAGTACATTTTAATTTGTTATTAGTTAACAATTAACTTACAAAAACAATGAACAATACTTCTAAAGCATTTATTAATCTCAGCTAGTTTAAACATTTACTAATACATCTTTTAAGTCCTTTATATTGTTCAATAATACAGACCAGTGTTTTTTTTATTTTTTTATTTAAAGACTTGAATGAGGGACACACTGGTGGGACAAATAGCCTTACACAGAATATTAACTAGGCATTTTGATTTCATTAGGTTACATAAATAATACATTAAGTTTGGGTTATTTTTGTTAGAAATTGTCACTGTGAACATTACACACACTTAAAATTACTATAGAGTAATTACACCTCAGATAAAAATTCATGTCACAAGTCACATAGTTTAACATGTTGGTTGTTATGAAGCACACACGACGAAGGCTATCAGAAAGAAGTCTCTTATTAAAATCAGTCTTTATTAATCCACAAAACTCAGGAGATAAACACAACCAAGCAATCTGAAACACAAACAATAACGGACAAAGGAACTAAAAAGAACAGGGAATACATATACAAATGAATTATAGTGGTTTTCTGCTAGTTATCATTAACTGCATTAACCTTTTTAGTTATTTTACTTCTATCAATCTTTTAAACAAACATGAATATCATAGAATAGTTATATAGCCTTCTAGGCTGATTATTATGATGCTTATTATTATTATTAAAAATTAGGATTTATTTATTTATTTTTCACCAAAACTGGTAATAAGCAACACATTAAATATAATTGTTATAAAACCGTTTTTTATATTTGTGTCCATGAACCCCATAATGCATGTCTGAATTGCAGTTTTAAGTATGCAAGGCCTGATTTACCACCGGGCCGATTGGGCCGGTGCCCGGGGGCCTCCGACCTCTAGGGGCCTCCAAGACCCCACTAACTGTGGCCTCATCCTTTTTTAAAATTGTATTATTAAATTAAAATTAATTAATGCGTGTGTGATTGTGTGTATGTGTGTTAACAACAATTTATTTACACACAAAAAAGTGTCATGATCAGTTTTTCGGCTGTGTCGGATGATGAAACTGTTGATAGCGGCAAAACAGGCGGTAGAAGATAGTGTGAAAAACAGAGCCACATTTTCAACTTGCCACAGGAGCTGCTGATTCAGTTCTACTCAGCCGTCATTGAGTCTGTCTTATGCACTTCCATCACTGTCTGGTTTGGTTCAGCTACCAAATCAGACATCAGGAGACTACAACGGACAGTCCGGACTGCGGAGAGGATCATTGGTGCCCCCCTGCCATCCCTCCAGGACCTGTACTCTTCCAGAGTGAGGAAGAGAGCAGGTAAAATCATCACAGACTCCACTCACCCTGGACACCACCTGTTTGAACTGTTACCGTCAAGACGGAGACTCAGATCACTGGCCACAAGAACATCTCGGCACAGGAACAGTTTCTTCCCACAGGCCATTTCCCTCCTGAACAGTTAACATATCTCCCAAGGCATATGCCTGTAAGTGCAATACTCCCACTGTTTAGTACAATATCCTACAACTCAGGTGATACTTATACTTATATTTAGATTTATTTATTATAATATTCAAAACACTGTAAATATGTTCATAATCTGTAAATCTGGAAATGTCTATTCTGACTAAACCCAACTGTGATACTTTTATTCTCATATATTTATATTTTTATTCTTTTTTCTTATAATTTGTAGTATTATGTTTCATGTTTCTTGTTGTATTTGTCTATGTCCACTGGAAGCCTCAGCACCAAAACAAATTCCTTGTGTGTGCAAGCACACTTGGCAATAAAGCTCTTTCTGATTCTGATTCTGAGAGTTGAGGACATCGAAAAAACAAACAACATGGATAAAAAACGGTGGAGCAGCGGAGCCACAAAACGCAAAGCTAAAGGGGAGAAGGACAGCAGAGAGGATTTAATTAGGAGTAATATTACAACCATCTCTATTTTTTTCAAAAGTCGGCTCGGCGAAAGTAAAGAGCCTGGCGGCGCCGGCGCCTGGTGATGCAAAGAGGAGTTTAGCACAACATCCAGCCTTGCTATTTTAGATGAACCTGAGCATCAGCACCAGCACTGTGTTGACGTGCATTTCCAGTTTGACAGCCTCAAAATGTAGGCCTATCTATTACATTTTCTATTACCTTTTCCCCTTATTAAAAACCCTGATTGTGCCCGGATCCAGGGAATTGGTTGGTGAAACATTGATTAAAATTAAGATATAATTAATACAAAACGAAATTCACTTTAAAGAAAGGCTTTGTGCTTTCTGTTTGAGGTCTTTGTGAAAACGTTTTAAAGCAGTCTTTTACTTTTAGTGCCGCTTTCAGAGCGGTCACGTCCGTAACGGAGAACTGTCACGTCCGTAACATTGTTTTATTCTCATAAATGCGAACATGAAAAATAAAATAAAATGAATATTTTATTCTGTGGAGAGTCAACCCTTCTTCATCCGGTGGGTACTATTACTTTTGGTTTGTGCAGTGTAATTCACAGAATTGATTGCTCTGCTACCAGCCTCTGTCACGTAAGTTACCGCATGAAGCTTGTGACTATTGCAAGCGCGCAGCTGATAAGTCCTGAATCCTGATTATATATGTACTTCTTATTTATTAAATCCAGGCAATTGGTTGATGAAACATTGATTAAAATTAAGATACAATTAATACAAAACGAAATTCACTTTAAAGAGAGGCTTTGTGCTTTCTTTTGTTATTGTGTTTTTGTTCAAAGGACTTTAAGTTTCATATCTTAAGTTTGTATTTTATACATTGTATTTATCAGAACTTTAATATATTTTGATGTTTCTCTGTTCTGGTGTGACAATAAAACAAACACGTTTATTTTTAAACTGCATTATATTATTTTAGTGAGGCTGAGGACTCGTAAGTAACTACAAATCTGTTTATGTTTTGTTACATGTTTCTGGATTTAAAATAATAATAATAATATAGGCCTCTATATATATATCCAGCAGGCACAGTACGTCAATGTGACGTCAGGCAGACGTTGGACTCCAACTAATCCAACATCAGTCAGACGTCATATTTTGGTTGAAAATGAAAATCAGGTTGACGTCTAAACCCAACGTTTGTTTGACGTCAAGCTCCAACGTCGCACAGATGTTGAATTTTGGTTGGAATAAGCACTGCAAAAAATGTGACATGTATGGCAGCGCATTACATCTGTGAAGATCTCAGCAGAGGAGGAATAAACAACTCAAACAGCATTACCAGCTTCACTTATTACTAACCAGACTCACTTTATTTAATTTCCGGTTTAATGAAATCAATAGTTGTATTTTAAAGTCACCATGATGGTGGTTAGTGTTTGCTTTAGTTGGACTCTTGGCCCTTGACTCTTTAGTGAAAATATTCTCTGGCTGCTATGATTGTGTGTTTTTATGAAGCACATATATTGTGGCAAAAAGCCTAGAGAAAATTGGATTAGATGGTGATGGTTGTTTATTGATGTTAAAGTCATCATCATATAATTGCCTGAAAGTTTTGATAATATTGTACTTGTGTTTTTAATGTTGTTTTATAACAGAACCCATTTTATTTTACAGTATAAAAGCTACGTTATATCAAATAATATAAAGGATTGTAAAAACATTTAGTGCATTAAACATTTTCTTCGATATTATTACTTAGACATCAAGAATCAGTGTATGACTCTCAACAATGGTGACAATAAATGAAATGCTTCATGCTGCAGTGCATGCTGGGTACCACCAATCAAAACTCACCCATATCTCCCAGCATGCACTGTGGCATTAATAAATTATGCAGGATTTTTTGAGTTGATCTGATTATCTGGATATTTTGTTTGATTGTCACCATTGTTGAGATTCATACGCTGTTTCTTGATGTCTGTGTGCGTCTAAGTAATGCCATAGATTAAAGGTTTTTGTGCACTAAATAGTTTTTAAAAAACAAGTATATTATATGATAAACAACACTGCTAGATATGCTGTAGAATCAAATGATTTCTTTTATGAATAAAGCAATATTAAAACCACAAGTCCCATTTAATCAAAGCGTTAGACACTGAAAAAGATCAGGGATTCAGGAAATTACATGATGATATCATCATCAGCAATAAACAGCCAACATCACCTGATCTCGTGGCTTTTTTTAGCTACAACCATTGTGATTTATAAACACACAATTATAGCAGCCAGAGAAAATTTTATATTAAAGAGTCAAGGGTCAAGAGCACAACTAAAGCAAACGCTCACCACCATCATGGTGACTTTAAAATACAAAATATGAGTTCATTAAAATGGAAATTAAAAAAAGTAAATCTGGTTAGTTTTAAGTGAAGCTGGTAATAAGTGTACGGCCATGCATTTCACCTTTTTGTTTGGTTTATTCCAACCAAAATTCAACGACTGCCCAACGTTGGAGCTTGACGTCAAACAAACATTGGATTTGGACGTCAACCCGACTTTCATTTTCAACCAAAATCCAACGTCTGGCCGACGTTGTAGTCTATATCCTGTGCCTGCTGGTATATATATATATATATATATATATATATTGGCCGATGTATCAGATTTTGAAATCACTAAATATTTGTATTGGCCTTAAAAATCCGTTATCGGTTGGGCTCTAGGCTACTTCATACACAATGCGGTCATCAACATGGTGAAAAGGGCGTCATTTAAGGCGTTATCTTGTTTTTCTGAAAACTACAGACCTTTTAGAACAACAAGTCCAAATGCACTCGATTTCAAAGCCGCATCCACCGTTCCGTGGCAAATATAAACGTCACAGCGCAAAATGGTGCACTAAAGAAAAACAGTTTTAGCAGCAGATATGGCCTGTTGAAGCTTCTGTGTCTTTAGGGGGGCCTCCATGATTTTGTGCCCAGGGGCCTCTGCTTTCTAAATCCGTGCCTGTAAGTATGTAATTGCAAATGAACTCTGCACTTAAATCAAGGTAGTAAATGACCACACAATATCACATACACACAAACTGCAGATGTGCATTTAAACCTGTTTTTTCCACATTGAGCCCAATTTTCTTTTCAAATCTTAGAATAGAGAAATTATACACAAAAGTATTAAAGGCCTGCCGTTAGAGCCATCTAACTTTATTCAGCAATACACATTTTCAATGTACAATTTATTTTTATGATTGCAACACACAGTATGTGATAATCAATGTTTGTCCTGTGCTAACAAAAGATTAAAATACAGTAATGTTCAGAAAGTTGCATTAGACATTGATGATATGTTACCAGAATCCTCCCTGTCAAAATAAAAGATGATTTATTTTTCATAATGAGAAATTACTAATATATATCAGTAAGATTTGCTCTTATCTAACTGACCTGATGATTTTTTTCTTGTAGTAAATGAATCCAGCAGTTGCAATGATGATTCCCAGCACCAGACCAGAGGATCCAATAGCGATTTTATTCCTGTCAGACTGTCAGAGATAGAGGGGTCTGTGTAGTGCACACATCAATTTATTACCATCAATTTTAAAAGTGTGTAATGTCACTTCAGTTTGTGTATATATCATATTAAATTTAACTTTTTATCTGAACTAAGACTTGTTGAAGTTAAGAAAATTAGACACTGTTACCCCAGTCGATGATCATGGGTTTAATTACGCTGCCATGATCCACCATACAGGAGATCTTCTCTCCAGATTTGGGAGTATATTCAAGATGTGAGTGGATCTGGTAGTACCAGTCCCCATCAGCCATCTCCTCAGTGGACACCGCATCAGTGGTCATCTCTTTACCGTCTCTCAGCCAGGACACTTTAATTTGTTCGGGGTAGAAGTCATATGCACTGCATACCAACACAGCAGGAGAGCTTCTACCAACCAGTTTCATTGACCTAAGCTTTATCTTGGGTTGCACTGAACATATAAGAGTAGACATTCAGAGTTCATTTTAAACAGGAAGCTTAAGACAAGATGTTTTTTGCCACTTACCAAATTTATCAACAATGGCTGGGTAACCAATTTCTCCATAATGTTTGCACACATTTACCAAATTGCTTACATCCGACAAGATTTGTGGATCGTTGTTGTTCAAGTGTGCATGTTTCACTCTAATCTCAGTAAACCCTAGAAACTTTCCAAAAGTGCTGTTGAATTGTATTTGCACAGCTTTATTAAAGGAAATTGAATAAATGAGTTCCACATCACTAAGATCACGAGAAATGTAGGTGCATTGGAACAGTATAGAGGCATAATAACCATCTGGAAGGGGGAAAAAAAACAATAACATCATTATAAACTATTTTTTTCCTCACATATATAAAATATACACACACAAACACAAATCCTTTATTGGTAATAACAACACCATTAATAATAATCAAAATGAATTAAATCACAATTAAAAGAATACATTTGTTTTTACCTGTCCCAGTGATCAGTATGATAATAAAAACTAAAGGCTTTGCTAAAAACATTTTACTCAACTCTGAGTATCCACACCGAAGTAGACTGAGGTGAGTCGTTGCCAAATTGTTAACTGTTGAACTATCTAAAATGTTAAAAGTTAACTGGCCAATCATGCATTACTGTATAATGGGGAGGGATCTATACTTCCTCTTTTAAACTGTGTGTGTTTGCTACTTAGGTAACTGTCCCACTGATGAAAATGGAGCTGTATATATTCTTTCTCACCCTCACTGCGGTTTTATCCATCGAGAGTAAAAGTAAGTTTATTTTAGAGTACAAAACATAAGAGGGACACTCTCTATTTAATGTTTAAATTATTACATTTTATTTATGATGTCTATAATTAACTGATAAAATTTATAATGTTTTTGTTTATATTGTTCTTTTTTAGTACATAAGTCTTACCACTTCATTGGATGCTCTGATACAGAGAAAGAGGACATGTATGGTCTTGATGGAGAGGAAGTATACTACTACAACTTCAATACAAACAAAACAGTAGTGGTGCTACCAGAGTTTGTAGATTCTGAGCGTTTTGTTTTTTCGGAATATTTTGAGATAGGTATTCATAATTCACAAATATGCAAAGAATACCTAGCCATTGGTACTAAAGCTTATTAAAAAAAACAAGCAGAACAAATGGGTAAAGCGCACACACACACTTTGTATATTTAGATGATGGATCAAGTTAACCAGTGGAAGCTGTTATGCTGATTAAATGTACTACTTAATGGAGAGATTGTTTAATAATATAAAACTCAGTGTCATCTGCTATGTTCACAGACCCCCCTCAAACTTCCATCTATTCTAGAAATGATGTGGTTCTGGGTGTAGAAAACACCCTCATCTGTCATGTGACTGGATTCTTCCCTCCAACTGTCAGAGTATCTTGGACTAAGAACTATGTGATTGTGACAGAGAATGTGACTTTAAGCCAGTATCGGCCCAATAACGACGGCACCTATAACCTCTTTTCCACGCTGAAAATCATTCCATTGGAAGGAGAAATTTACAGCTGCACTGTTGACCACAAAGCCCTCCAGCAACCTCAAACCAAAATATGGGGTGAAGTTTTTTCAAATAAGAATTGATTGATTGGTGATGCAAAATAATATAATATCAATATCAACATTTCCCAAATATTGCACAAATAATAATCATGTTGTTGTTTATGTTTTACAGATGTAGAAGTTGTCCTGCCCGGGATTGGCCTATCAGTGTTCTGTGGAGTGGGTCTGACACTAGGCCTGCTGGGAATGGCAACTGGAGCTTACTTTTACAATAAAGCACAGACCGGCAGATCAAATATGGATACAAATATCAATTTAGATACAATTTCAGAGTGAATATGTCTGACAAAAGCTATTAGCTACAGTATACATATTTTGTATAATTGTTCACAGGTGTCCCTTGTCTTGTCATTAGTATTGTGTGTATTTAAGCCCTCTTGTTTGCCCTGTGTCTTTGTCAAGTATTGATTGTTCCATGTCCAGGCTCCTGTAGTCTTGTTTTTGTTTTGAACTTTCATGCCTTGCCATGTTTTTGTTTTATGTTTGATTGTGTTCTTCTTGTAAATAAATTGTGTTTGGGTTCTCACCTCACTTGCCTTCAGTGGACAAATCATTACAGAATACTCGACCAAACATGGACCCAGCAATTTGTCTCTTCCGCCTCAGCCAAGGTGACCGTCCGATTGAAAAATATGTGGAAGAATTTTGTGAGCTTTGCCATGGGGTGGACTCAGGGGCGTTGCTAGACATTAAGCTCTACTGGGGCACAGGTCCCCCATTGTTTGTCTGAGATAGCAACAGTTAACTAAGGAGGGCGGGGCTTACCGATAGGTAAATTAAATATAAATTTCATATCCAAAAGAATGATTCATTGTTATCACACAAAATCAAAGTAGTACAGAACACAACAATGTGTTTATTTTCTGAGCTATACAGTGCTGCAGGCAGGGGCATTTTTTTCGAAAACACCGGGCTGGGTAGTTAGGTAACTTGGGGGTTCGGGGGCATGCTCCCCCGAGAAAATTTGGATTTTACATGTGCATTTTAAGGTGTTTGAAGGCCAAAACATTGGATAACAATAGCTTTAAAGGGGTCATGACATGGTTTTGTTTTTTGTTTTATTATGTTCCCTTAGGTGCAATAATAGTATTACTATAGTTTTTTGGACAAAATCCTTTTAAAATTGAGTGATTTATGACCTCTTCCCACCCTGTTCCCCATCCTCTGATTCAAACAGTCTGTTTTGGGGGTGTTTCCCCTTTAAGAGTTCAGTGTTAACGCCCACTGTTATGATTGGCTAACGTCAGTGCTTACACATAAATTATTAATGCCCCTTAGACAGAACATGTGCGGATTCTGCGGAACTGTTTACATTAGTAGCGGGTGCTGCCGATGATGCGTGCGAGGTGACGGCTCTTGCAATAATACAACACTATATGTTTGATCCGGAATCCGATGAGGAATCAGAAGATAATTAACCATCACCACAACAACTAAGAATGGATCAGCCCGTGTCCACATGGAAAGTGTGAAACTATTTTGAATTAATATGTCATTTGTAACCCGAGACACTTGAAAACGGGTTATTGTTGAATAATCATCCTATAATTTGCTAACAGTTGAACATTATTTGTCTGAGTTGGTCGGTCAGTTTGACATCCTACATCTTTTAATACAGGCCTGAATATGAAGGTATTTTTGGTGCAAAACTACTGAACGCTTGTGACAGTGAAATTTGTAGTTGTAGAGAATAGCCACACATGTGTATCAGTAAATTTGTAGTCACAGAGAGAAATGCATTAAGAGTTGCAAACTTGTAGACTTTTTTTTCTCTCCCACAAACACAACACAACAGTTACACCTTCTCAAATTCTTCATTGCAGATGCACAAATCCTATTCTACAAATCACAAATTAATAAACACGTGTGCTCACATTTTTGCTACAATTGCTGCAGTGAATATGGTGCAGAACGCATTTAAACACCCACATCAAAAAATGTGAAGTCACGGAGAAATTTTGCTCATCCGCAAATCAGTATGTGAATTCATCCAATATGAGAGTTGCACACTTGTAGAATATTTTCTCACAAATATCTTGTATATTTTTCCAGCACAAACACAAGTACATAACTACAGCTGCTTGAATCTGCTGCGACGAATCTCAAACACTGTTTTTCGCTTTCAAGTGACAAGTTTCGCGCGCTCTCTCTTTTGCACCATATATCTCGTTAAATGTGGAGCAAAACTGACTTGTGCATCTGTAGAGGCAGTGGGCGGAGCCAACATTAATATTCATGAGTTTCCCGGGCATGCGCGTGGAACTGCTCGCTCATTTTAGTTCACTCCTCGTTTCTCAGCAGGTTTAATGGGTTATTTCAAAAAAAGGTAAATATAGTTTCAGCGCGAACTTAAACTACAATTGTGTATCGTTTCGTAAAGTTCATAATGTTTTTATTAATTTGCACGTTTTTTTTGCTGAATGATTGCAGGCATTCACTTCGTGTAGGCCTATATAAAGTACAGCAAACTTCAACTCGTCGTATAAATTGCACCTTGCGAAGCTTTAAAACTGTGTATTTTACTAATTGTTATCATTTGTTGATTGCAATAAATTAAATAAACCCTAATAAATTTATCTGTGGGCTAACACTTTTTTTTTTTTACAAATATATCCTGGTGTGATTGTTCTTAAATTCTTGTTCATTTAAATAAGCCAAATAATTTAAGACCACACAGAAGCATGAATGTGTTGCTTTTAAACTTAAGTACAATTTGGATTAAACAAAATTGTATGGACAAAAGTGGATAAATTACATTTGGTACAACTAGGTTACTGTAAATGAGGAAAAAAACACTTAACATTCTTTTACGGAATATAATAAGCAACCAATTTGATGTTCTAAAAGAATTATATTTACAAATATACATACTGGCAAAATAATGTAACACTATTTTTTTAATGTTTTGGTTGCAAGGTGTGCTTGTGCTGGCTTTGTTATAATAATATATACACTACTGTTCAAAAGTTTGGTATTAGTAAGGTTCTAGGTAGGGTACCAAGACTACATTTATCTGAAAAATAGTAATATTGTGAAATATTATAAATATGTGAAAGTTTTCTATTTTAATGTTTTTTAAAAAAATGTATTGTGATGGCAGAGCTCATTACTCTAGATTTCAGTGTCACACAAGCCTTCAGAAATCTGATTTGCTGCTCAAGAAACATTTCAGATTATGATCACAGTTGAAAATGTTTGCTTAATGAAGTGTGGAAATCATCATGGAGCATATATTTCCAGGTTTGTTTATGAATAAGTACAAAATAACAACATTAATTTAAAATTATTATTTTTTTGGTAACATTATAAGTGTCTTTGCTGTCATGTGTGACCAATGTAAGGCATCCTTGGCCTTGCCTGCTATAAAAGTATATATTTTTTTAAATCATAGTGAGTGATTCCAAACTTTTGTCTTGCAAATCTTAAGTGATGAAAATGATGAGAATGTCATGTTTTAACATTGATCCAACAAAGTTTAAAGGTTTCATTTTTCAAGAGTTCAAGTCAGAAGTGCCTCTAACTGAAGCCCAATCAAGAACATACACGTTTATAGAACTTTATGACTTTTAAAACATGTTGAATGTGTTTGTTGTGCAACAAAATAGATCATGCATTTGTATCAATCATCATTGTGTATCATCCATGCACACAGTGCAACACATAAGCTCAAAGAAATAACATGACAAAGAGAAACATCAGTGTAGGGTGCAGAATGTTTATTTGGACACTCATATGGTTGTGGAGTTATTTCCCAGAGATTATTGCTAGCACAGTTTTAAAGCTTCATAAGGTAAGGTATCAGAAGAGCTTAGCAATAAATAAATTAAATGGTAATGGTTAATGTATTTAGGAATATATCTGCTCTTCTGTTGGAAATAAGTGTTGCTGTAATCATTCAGGTGTTCTGGAATTTCTGGTTTTACAGTAAAAGTGGAACCTGTGATATTTTTTTGTAAATTTATATTTTGTTTGTAAAAAAAAAAAATTTTATTGCAGTGACATTCAACAAATAACAACAAAAGACAGTTTTAAATCATTGCAATGTACAAAAGTACAACGAAATGAACGAGTTGAAGTTTGCTGTAGGCCTACTTTATATGGGCCTACACGAAGTGAATGCCTGCAATCATTCAGTCATTAAATAATGCAAAAAAAAACGTGTAAACTAATAAAAACATGATGAACTTTATGAAATGATGCACAAGTTTAAGTTCGCGCTGAAACTATATTTACCTTTTTTGAAATAACCCATTAAACCTGCTGGGAAACGAGGAGTGAACCTCTGAGTGAACTAAAATGAGCGAGCAGTTCCACGCGCATGCCCGGGAAACTCATGAATATTAATGTTGGCTCCGCCCACTGCCTCTACAGATGCACAAGTCAGTTTTGCTCCACATTTAACGAGATATATGGTGCAAAAGGGAGAGCGCGCGAAACTTGTCACTTGAAAGCGAAAAACAGTGTTTGAGATTCGTCGCAACAGATTCAAGCAGCTGTAGTTATGTACTTGTGTTTGTGCTAGAAAAATATACAAGATATTTGTGAGAAAATATTCTACAAGTGTGCAACTCTCATTGGATGAATTCACATACTGATTTGCGGATGAGCAAAATTTCTCCGTGACTTCAAATTTTTTGATGCGGGTGTTTAAATGCGTTTTGCACCATATTCACTGCAGCAATTGTAGCAAAAATGTGAGCACACGAGTGTATTAATTTGTGATTTGTAGAATAGGATTTGTGCATCTGCAATGAAGAATTTGAGAAGGTGTAACTGTTGTGTTGTGTTTGTGGGAGAGAAAAAAAAGTCTACAAGTTTGCAACTCTTAATGGATATCTCTCTGTGACTACAAATTTACTGATACACATGTGTGGCTATTCTCTACAACTACAAATTTCACTGTCACAGGCGTTCAGTAGTTTTGCACCAAAAATACCTTAGGGGCCGCTAACACAACACCGTTCTAACAGAAAACACTCAACGCGCTCCAGGCTCGCTTATCTGCACAAAACAGTGCGTGCACATGCGCAGTGTTTAGTCCATATGTGTGTTTGAATATATGTCAAACCCTCTGATTATGGGTTGCACAGCACTGAACTAATAAGAGTAGAAATGTATCTCACTACTACTCACAATGCATGACAATACATATTGCAGAAGACCTCAAGATAATAAACCTTTTGTAATTATTTTACAAGCGCAGTTTCTGTTAAAGTTAGAACCTAAGACAAGAGGTTTTCCCAGCTTACCCAATTTATCAACAATGACTGGGTAATTTCCATTATTTTTTGCAGAATGTGTTTACCAAATTTCTAAAAACCAACAAGGTATTGTTGTTCAAGAAGTGTGTATAACCCACTCCAATCCCTGTAAAACCCAGAAACTTTTCAAGAGTGATGTTGAATTCAATCTTTACAACTTTATTAAAGGAAATGTAATAAATGAGTTCCACATCACTGAGATCATGGGAAATGTAGGTGCATAGGTACAGTACAGAGACATAACCATCTGGTGAAAAAAACAAAACAGTAACATCCTTATTACTGAATCTTTCTCAAAATTGCTTTAACAGCAAATATCAATAACAAAAACTGCATTGACAATAAATAATCAAATCAAAATAGTTGGCTGCATTTGGTTTTACCTGTCCTAGTGATCAGTATGATAAAATAAACAAAAAGCTTAGCTAAAAAAAACTACTCTTAGTTTCCACACAAAGCAGATTGAGGGGAGGCTGTTGTCCAATTGTTCTTTGCGTTTAAATTAAAAGGGCCAATCAAGCACCGCAGCGTAATGTGTTCACAGGATTATTCTTACTTTGAGATCTAACAACCTATTTTTTTACATCTAGACTGGCAGCCATGTGTTATGTGGATACTGTTTAACATCAGTAACATCAGTACATGGCTGCCAGTCTAGATGTAAATTGACTGCTTAACATACTGTCATTATTGTCACTGTATCAACAGGCTTGCAGATGCCAGCTCAGCAGCATAAATATATGCCTATACGGCCAAATGTATTGTGTTAATATGAAAGGATTTTCTGATTTTTGAGACATGTTTTTAATTACATATTGCATTGTGTTGTGTTTTAAGACTTAAGGAAATATAATATGATAATTTAGATTTATACAACTAATTCAATCTAAATGTATTGGATTTCAAAATCATGAACTATAATGATTAATAAATAAATTGTAGGCCTATGACTCTCTTTTTTGTATTTATTTTAAAATAAAAAGCATTGTTAAGTATTATCAATTTTAATTGTGCAAATAACATAATTCAGCCTTGATCATTGATTGATTTTGTACCAAGTATTAAGAAACCCAGTAATATTATACAGAACTTGTATAGTCACTATCAAACTATCAAACACAACATACACCAAAGTAATTTTGTGAAATATTATAAAAATTTGATGAACTGTTTTCTATTTAAATATAATTTAAAATGTAATTTATACCTGTAAATATTTAGAAAGCATTACTCAGTCAGTCTTCAGTGTCACGTGATCCTTCAGAAATCATTCTATATGCTGATTTGCTGCTCAAGAAACATTTCTTTTTATCAATGTTGAAAACAATTGTGCTGCTTAATTTTTTTTGTAGAAACAGTGATAGACTACCATTCAAAGGTTTGGGGTTGGTAATTTATTGCCTATATAAAAAAAGATATTATGATATAAGATTTATATAAATGCTGTTCTTTTAAACTTCCTATTCATCAAATAATCCTGAAAAAAAAAATTATATTGGTTTCAAAATATTGAAATATTGCAAATGCAAAAATATTAAGCAGAGAAATATTAAGCAATGTGTTTTCCACATTGATGATAATAATTATAATAATAACTATTATTGATAATTGAGCACTAATAATAATTGAAAAGCAAATCAGCATTTTAGAATGATTTCAGTGTCACTGAAGACTATGCTGAAAATTCCGCTTTACCATAAATTACATTTTAAAATATATTAAAATAGAAAAACAGTTCTTTGAACAGTATTTTGATCAAATAAATGCAGCCTAGTAGTGCATAAGAGACTTATTTGAAAAACATTAATAAAAATCATAATTATTCCAAACTTTTGACAAGTATACATTTTTTTAATATGATGTCTGTAAAAGATAAACACAACCTTCTGTTTATGGTAGCTCTAACTCCCATTTTTCAAGCATCAAAATATTTCTGAGGATGGAGAGCTAATAGCTTTTGTCAGGCAAGTTCAACCTACAATTGTATTTGCATCCATATTTAATCTGCCGATGTGCATTTCAATACAGAATAAGCTCCAGTCAGTATAAGCCTGTTGTTTATGCCTCTTGGGGTGCGTTATGGTCGAAAGCCCACACCTTCCTTTCATGGGTGCGTACTATGGAGGTATGTGTTTTTAGCTGAGTAGCCTAGTTGTTTGACCATCGTGTTGTATAATTAAAAAATTAAATAAGATTCAAAAATAAAAAAGTGTAGTAGTGCCACAGTTATTGATAGTCGCTCTAATGTTTTGTACTCTAAAATAAACTTTTACTCTCAGTGGATAAAACTGCAGTGAGGGTGAGAAAGAACATATACAACTCCATTTCCATCAAGGGTGTACAGAACAAGTGCCTTGCACACATAAGAGAGGAAGTATTGACTGATCCCTTTCTATGGGCTGTTCCTTGTTCTCTGTGTCAAGAGGTTTCCTGTTCTGTAGCTTATGAGGAGGTTGGGCTAAAGTCCTAAAGTTTGGCCCTAAAGTATGTGACTGCTACTGCAAAGCGTGTGGTAAAAACATGGTTATGAATCACGGCAGTAGCTTTGAGTTGAATGTTTTTGCACAACCTCATGCAATTTCTTTTTGATTTTGCTGCTGGTATGAATTGCTGTCACTGATGTTGTTGTGTTAAGATTGTCTTTACTATGGCTCATCTTACCCGACTGTCCCCTCTCAAAATTGTCTAGACATTAATATAGAGCACAGAGATTGCTTGTTAAAAAAACTTTTTAACAACTAACACCAATAGTGGCTTCTGGTTTTGTAGTCAATACTTTGAAAAAGCTTTTTTGGTGAAATCAGTTGTGGTCCTGGTTACCGATATACAGGATAATGTTATAATTTTTGGCATGATCAGGCCCAACAGATACATTAAATATTATATTCAGTAATATAAACTCAGCAAAAAAAGAAATGTCCTCTCAAATTCAACTACTTTTATTTGTATTAATATAAAAAGTTCAACAACTGAGACTGAACAACTGAGATTGGACACATTTGCCCCTGCAAGGTAAAGTTACTGTACCTGTGACTTTAATTGTCTACCACCTGTAATCTGTTAGTGTCCACAGGTGCATGTGCAATAATTGTTTAAGGTTAATTGAACAAGCATGTAAAACTTTGTTTAACCCTCTGGGGTCAACAAACACATCAGTGGATTGTGGTGTATTTTTTCGCATATAGCAGCAAAAATCGATTTAAAATACTAAGTCATTTATATAAGTCATTTATGGTCATATAGATAAAACCAATCATTCGAAACTGTAAAGGTATACTTTTATTTGTGTCAACTTACAATCAAAACAAAACATTGTGCTTTTGTAGAATAAAGAAAACAAACAGTGTTTGCTGTCTGCCATCTCAGTCTCTTTTTTGTGGAGTGCATCACAAAAATGAAACAAACCTCAGTGAATACTTGTCACGCAGACATGAGCAATATCCATAACATTTAAGTGTCTACATTTAAATGATCTCATTCAAAACAAATATTCTCTGTTTATGTAATCCGTATGGAAAGAGAGCGATGTCCAGTCTGTGAAAGGGGTCTATGTTTGTTACTGTATTACTGCATTATGAAACAATAGGAAAGATTGTTCAAATCTGATTAAAACTTCCCCATAGTTCCCCCAAAACTTCCCCATGACTACAAGCACCAGTGATCCTGTAAAAGAACCTGTTTGTATGTTTACAACAACCATGGTAAACCAGTTTTAAAATACCAGAGATAAAATACCACAAACACAACCAAACCTGCACTGGAAATTTAGGTTGTGATACTTCCTCACAAAACTTCATGGAGGTCATGGAGGTCATCTTGATGAGGATATACCTTCCTAATGTTCAACTTTTCATAATATTTAGTAACACCTCAGCATTTTAATGTTTGATAATCAATAACCACCTAAACCTTCATTTGAATTTTAACAAATGCTTGCTGCAAGAACAGTCAAAGGGGAGTATGAAGGCACTGAAAAAAGAAAAAAAGAAAAATATGCTGCACAAAAAAAAAATCATAACAAAAACTTCCCGCTTAAACTGTATCGCCCAGACTTCAGAGAAAAGTATGTGCTATGCATACAACACACGCCGCAACAACTGTGGTAAAATAAACCACTTCGCAAGGTGCTGCTAGTCTATGCCAGCACAGCCAGTTGGTGCTAAAATATTCCTCCAGCAAAAGGATAGAATACATGAGCTAGAAGCATGAACTGGTAACAGTGTACAGGACACTGTTTTTCTGTCCACAGGACAGCATCGCCATGGGACTCATCCACCTGCGAACTGACACACATGGAACATTTGACAGTATTAAAAAGCTTTCACACGTTTCAACATTTTCACTGAATAGCGCTTTTGACACATTTCTTTTTAAATAATCATGTATGAGATCAGGAGATTTAGAATCACTTCAGTGAAAAAAAAAGTTTTATTTTGCAATAATTTTATTATCTCTATCGGGCCAACAACTGTCATCTTTCCTTTAACTTCTGTTCATTAGCCTATAGCTATTTTTCAATGGCTAATAGAATTAGCTATTTTTAATTTGTAATAGAAAATATCAGAATGTCAATGGATGACAACTTATTTTTAATAATTATTACAACTCTAAATCAATATTAGTTTGCTTAAAACCATTTGTAAAGAAAAATGTGTTTGCTTAAAACCATTTGTAAAGAAAAAAAGGCAGAAATGTACATGTAGAACATGAAAATCAAGAAAATGTTAATCTCAACATTTTTAAAGTCAGTCTCATTAGGGACATAGGGGACAGTTTCCTAATAAACAGTTTCCTAAGACAAATTAGATGCAAATTTACACATTCACTTCTAATCAGTTTTCTTAAAGCAAATAAATAAGAGTTAAAAAAGGCTCATCAGGAATGCTTTAGTTGTTACATGTATTCAGCACAGCAACAACGACTTATATCTTAGTTTCAACATCCACAAACTCTTTGCTTCTAAGTACATTATTGTGTACAAATAGAGACAAACTCAGCCAGAACAATTATCTCTATTATCTCTATATATTAAATTTCTCAATAGAATTTATGCTATATTTATATCAATGTTGTTTTCCTTGTTTTAAATTTTAGAAACTAAAGGATCATCAACTAAAGGATTGTGGAAATAAGATTGTGTATTATAATTGTGTTATAAAGGATAAAAGCTTCATTATCTGACCTTGCAGTCAGAATGACAACCTGAAATATGTATACTTATTAATCATGTTGATTTTATAGAGACATCTACCATCATCAATGAGGCACTAGGATCCTCCCTGTCAAAAAAAAAAAAAAAAAAAAATTATAATGCATGTATTTATGTAAAAAGGATGTAAAAAGACTAATATCAAACTAAATTATTCTAAATCATTTTAACTGACCTGATGATTTCTTCTTGTAGTAAATGAGTCCAGCAGCTGCTATGATGATTCCCAGCACCAGACCAGAGGATCCAATAGCGATTTTATTCCTGTCAGACTCTGGGAGAGACGAATCTGTCGGGTACACTGGTGTGTTAAATTATTATGCTGCCCACAAACATATTACTAAAATGACAGTAGGTAAGTATCCCCTCTTACCCCAGTCATAAATCATGGGTTTATTGAAGCTGGCGTGCTCCACCACACACGAGATCTTCTCTCCAGATTTAGGAGTGTATTCCAGCTCAGAGTGAATCTGGTAGTACCAGTCTCCATCAGCCATCTCCATTGTGGAGGTCTCTTCAGAGGTCATCAGTTTACCATCTCTCAGCCAGGACACTTTGATGTGTGGAGGATAAAATTCATATGCACTGCACATCAGTACAGCTGGATGTCTGCCACCAGCCCGCGTCACTGAACTGAGCTTAACATTTGGTTTCACTGAATTAAGAAGAGCAGCATCCTTAATAGGTGTGTACAGTGTGTACAGTGTGTACAGTATATATATATATATATATATATATATATGCTCTACATGTTGACAGTAAAAAAGAGAGAGGAGTCTTGTGCCACTTACCTGATTTCTCACAGATAGCGGAGTCAAACACTTGAGCATTACCTTTGCAGTACCAGTCCACAATAGCTCTTTCTTTCTTCACTAAAGGGCCACTGTTCCAGAACTCCGCAAGTTTCATTCCATACTCATTAAACCCCACAAATCTACCCAGAGTGCTGTCAAACTGTATGAATAGATATTTATTGAAATAATAATTGTCAAAATACACCATGTCACTGATATTAGAGGAGCTGTAGATGCATCTTGACATACGGTATCGGTAATATACATTAGCTGAAAAAGAATGAACATAGAGAACAAACTGTCAGATAAATGTCAAGAAGAAAGAAACAGAAGAACGTGGATGCATCAGTCAGTTGCAGTACAGGGTTGTCTTTATAAAAAGTTTTTTTTTCAAGTAATATTTCTCTTAGAAGGTCCATCACCATTAGAACGAGTCACCCTTCTTAAGATAATGTTGCACCACTACCACTACTTCTACTACTACTTCTACTACTACTACAACAACTACTACCACCACCACTAATAATAACAATTATAACAATAATAATGCAATTATTGTTGATATTTAATTATATTACTTCAATACCGCTCATGTTACTTACCACTTTCTGCTACAAGGAATGCAGCCAGTGACCATATGAGATGAAAACACAAGAGCTTTAGCAGTGACATTTTCACTCAGACTAATTCCCTGCTGAATGCTGCCAGTGCTTTGTTCATGTTCATGAGATGGATGTCTAAGATAACTATTAGTGTCAAGTGTTGCTAGGCAGCATTGCTTTTATTTTACAACAAAAACAATGTCAAGTTATCAATCCAATTAATTATTACATTATTCAGTGACCAATTTTAATAATTAGGTGTCCAAGCACCAAAGTGTAAAGGTGTCAAACTGTTAAATTTTATGTCTTTTTCATGATAATATATTCTAAAACTTCCATAAAGACATTTATTGTTGTGGTACATTATGAAAAATAAAACATTTGTATTAAACTACAAGAATATGGTTAGGAGGTGACATATGAAATAAATTCT